>JAODAL010022888.1:0-63787 GCA_025379985.1 Phyllomedusa bahiana | reverse complement strand
GGTCTGTGATTTTTTTCTGTGGTTTTTTAAAACCCAAAGTGTGTTGCCTAAGATGTAGCATGTACCATTTAAATGTTGTGGATTTTAATTCCCAGCTTCTCCAGCCCTTTTTGGGTGTAAAAATGAAGGTGTTTTTCCCCTCTCCCATAGCTTTAATGGTCATCGGCAAACTTTATTATATGGAAATCGTTTGATAATTGCCGATATGACTTCGATCAAGTAAGTCACCCTACTTAGTAAAAAATCCCACAGTTAGGTCTCTGAGACCGTCGGTCTATGAGGCATTTTTGTGCATTTTTGGAATGTTTTTTTAAAAGGAAACATGAGCATCGGAAATATGCAAAAAAATGGGACAGAAGTGAGTTAAGGAGCTTGAAAAGATACCTTTTTTATGAGTAATGGCCTTTTTAAAAAATACACCTTAAATACGTTTTACCTTTTGCCCCTTTGCTATCTCTTTTTAAATCGCCTCCTTTCTAAACCCAGTGTTGCCCTAAAAATGTTTCCCAACATCAGCCCCTCTCTCCTCCCTCCCTATGTATAACCCCAAACCCCTTTTTCCCTTTTTAACTACCCAAACCACCAGCCTCCATAGTGTTGCAAAACCCCCTCATCAAAAACTAAACCTCTGTGTCACTTTTTTTTCTCCTGCTTCTTGCTGCAGGGGACATCCCCCCCCAAACCCCTGGCCCTCCTTATCTACTGCCATCCACCTCCTCCCCCTTCCCAAAAAACCCCTGCTAACTTGCTCGCTATTCGTTGTATGTCTTTTCTGCCACTTTTACATGTGGATTTCCGTCAGTTGGTAACAAACTCACTGCTGTTAGACCTGTTCCTCTCTAACTCCTTAATCTCTAGTCCCCTGAAACATGGCCCCAGCCACCCACCCCCTTTTCTTGCCGCTCTCCTATGGCGGCCCGCCCTTCACCCACCCCCAGACCGAGAACGGCTGGGTGGGGGGTTGCTACTCCCTTTTTCCACACTGCACTTACTAGGTCATTTTCCTAAACCTCCTCACTTTCAATCCCTTTTAGGTCCAACCCTCGCTCTTTTTGGGCCATTTTCCCTCAAAATCGCGGTTGTGTACAGAACTCCCGGCTGACTCCACCAGTTTCTGGATCATTTTGCGGCCTTGCTCCCTCACTTCCACTCCACTGAAATACCCACACTCATCATGGGTGATTTCAACATCTCCAATGACAACCTTATGTCTCCTTCTGCCTCTCGGTTTCTTTCGCTAACATCATCCTTTGGCCTCTTGCAACTTACAGCTTCTCCCACCCACAAGGATGGACACGCTCTTGATTTGGTTTTCTGCAGTCACTCATCAATTAATAACCTCACTAATTACCCGAATGCGCTCTCTGATCAAAAACCTTATCTCCTTCACGATCACCATTTTCAGCCTTCTCTGGACACACTGCCCATCACCCATCCAGAAACATTTCGCTCCATCAACACTCAGGAACTCATGACACCATACAGTCCTCACTGCCCCCAATCTCCTCTGACTTCTGTCCTGACCTGGCTGTCAAGAAATACAATGAAACTCTCTCAACAACCCTGGACATATTGGCACCACTCAGACACCGCACCACCAGAGTCAGACGTCCGCACACCTCAGACTCGCTTTCTGCAGCGCTGTTCCAGGTCTGTTGAGAGACTGTGGAGAAAGTCAAAGCTACCTCCTGACTTTTCTCCACTATAAATTCATGCTCAGGACTTACCACACTGCCCTTCACTGCGCCAAACAAAAATACTTCACCTCCCTTGTCTCCACATTACACAACACCCCAAAACGCCTGTTCGAGACCTTCCACTCCCTCCTCAGGCCAAAAGCTCAGGCCCCGGTCACTGACCTCTGTGCTGAGACCTGGCCGCTAAATTCTAAGACAAATAGACAGTATCAGGCAAAACATTGCATCTCAACCTCACAAGTAACACCCATCCCGTCCCTCCGGCAAGTCCTCTAGTCTGCTCTCAGCCCTTGAACCCAACGAAGAAGAAGAAAATGTCCCCGGCTTCTCCTTGATTCTTGGGGTCCACCAATGGAGCTGATTCTTGGAACCCACCAATGGGGTTGATTCTTAGGGCCCACCAGTCGATTGATTCGAAACCTGCCAACTGCTTTTTGTGTCAAAAAACATCAAAAATCTGGTTGGGATGGACAGTTCTGCTGAGGTAAGAAAACAAGCAGATTTTGTCCTTTGCCGTGTGAACACACATTAATGGTTTTTAGGCAGCTGCTCAATCCGCTGAATTTGTGTGGAAGAAAACCTTTCTCATTATGCCTTTATCTGTACGATCCCGTCTGTGCTTTGAGTGGTTTGAGTTGAAGGGATTACACACTTATGTCAGCATAATGTGAGCATTTTAAAAATGGGGGGGGAGTCCTAGCTAAAAAGCATTCTGGGAGTTGTAGGAAAGAGAATGGAGAACTGCTGACACCCCCAAAGCGAAGTTTCACTGCAAAAAACTGGATCTTATGATGATCAATAAGGAGGAAAAAAAAAAAGAAAAGAAACCAGAAGATGGGGAATTTTTTTTTTACTTTTCCATAAAATTGGGTTTTAGTGTTTTCTCAAATCTTTAAATTCTCGGATAAATAAGTTGGTTTCCTTTAATTGGGCACACCGGAAAAACATCAAGGTGTTTGAGATTGATTTCAGTTCTCCAAAGAGCCCTGAGACATAATATCATCCATGACTTTAATTGAAGTACAAAATATAAATCTTTTTGCCACTTAAAGCAAATTTGCGTTACAATTAAAGGTGTGTTCCAAAAGTTCATACTGCTCATTAGTCGCACTGGGATAGAGAATGGAGAAAAAACAAAAGTTACCTTTTAAAAATGCTCTTTCCAGCTCTCCTGGTGACGTCACATTCATTCTTCAGGTGACCCTGAAGCTATTTACAGGCTATGGTGTTCTTTTGCCTGATATATGGCACATAAACGCTGAGACCAGACATTACCTGCAGAGTCACCTGGCGGTTTAAAATGTCATACAGGCCACAGAAATGGAGCAGCGCTTAAAAGAGTTTTTTTTTAAATGTATTTCCTTTTATCCCCGAACAACTAATTAAGTAACATTTTAAACGTTTGGAACACTCCTTTAATTTTAGGGATACAGTCAGTGTTTTTTTTATTTTATTAGAGTATTTTTTTAAAGTTAACAACAACATGATATCTTGTTTTTTTGATGCACTAAATGAGACCATCTCAACTTTAGAATGCACATGTCTAATTGCTCAATTTTCAATAGCTTGCTGATCACTAACAAGGAGCTTAATGGCAAAAATTTGCAGGTGTTGACCGGGTTGCCAAAAAATATTAGGGGATCAAATTTTAATTGGGTTTAAACAGTCCCCTCATCATGCAACGTCCTCCCCCATATGCGTTCACATTTGACCATGAGACCAAGACAACCCTTAAAAAATTGATAAAAGTATCCCCCCATTGTGAGCTTAAGCAGGGGTGCTCTCAGACAGAAGTGCCATGAGTTAGAGTGCACGAGGCCGCAGGTTTTTCAATAGAGCACAGAAACTGAAAAAAAGTTACAGAAAGACAAAGAAGTGGAAGCCTTTGGGTACATCAATGGGTTTACTGCTTCATTTTAAAAAATGCCCCGGACCGGATGATGAATGCCACACAACTCCAGGCATGTTTAAGGGAGGCGAGAGGCAACCAAGTGTCATGTCAGACCATTCATAACCATACAACGTAGGCAAAGGGTCAGGAACACGGCAGAGACAAGATACACGGAACGCTTTCTCTAGGGCACGGAGGCAACAAAGATCCAGCGAGGAGCGACAGGGCGGAGCCCAATATATATGGTCAGCGTCCGGCGATTATCCAATCACCGGCACGCTGTCCCTTTAAATCTACATGAGCACGCTTGTGCGCCACGGCTGGCAGGGGGAGCAGACGGAACAGGAGCGCGGTCAGGTGAGTAGGAGCCGCAAGTGCGCCCGCGGCCGGTCCCGCGGCCAGCGGTGTTACTCATTCCTGGCAGGGATCCAGAGGGGCGAACATGGGTGCGCTCGCGGCCCGCTGGTCGGTCTGTGGCGTAACTCGTAAGAGTACCCCCCCCCCTTACGGCCTCCCCTCCTTTTAGCACTAATGAACCTGCAGACGAGATCATGATCGAGAATATTTGACTCGGGTTCCCATGATCTCTCCTCGGGTCCAAAGCCTTTCCAGTTGACCAGGAAAAAACGTTTACCCCGGATGGACTTCATGGCCAGGATGTCCTTCTCTTCAAAGATGTCAGCGGAATCCGCTACCGGGGGAGGCGACACATTCCTCTGAGAGAACCGGTTCAGGACCAGAGTGATGGGGGTAAGCAGAGCTTGTACGTCACCGGGTTGAGCTGCCGGAGCACCTTGAAGGGTTCCAGGAAGCGTGGGCCAAACTTGTAACTGGGAACCTTCAGGCGTACGTACTTCGAGGAAAGCTAAACCCTGTCTCCTGGGAGGAATGTTGGGGCCGGTCTTCTCCTCCTGTCCGCTTCAGACTTCATACGAGCGGAGGCCCGAAGTAGGGAACGTCGAGTCTCTTGCCAGATGGCCTTGATATCCCGAACTTGATCATCCACAACGGGCACCTCAGAATCCATGGGCAGAGGAAGGGGTGGTGCGGGGGGCGGCCATAGACCATAAAAAATGGAGAGACGCCGGATGCATCCGAATCACGACGGTTGTAAGAGAACTCAGCCCAGGGAAGCAGCTCGGGCCAGTTGTCCTGACGTCCGGACAAAAAATTACGTAAGTAGGCCGAGGAAAAGTCTAGCTTGACTTGCAAACGGGAACACAGCGCACGCCAAAAGCAGGACACGAATTGCACTCCTCGATCGGAGACTATGTGCGAGGGTAACCCGTGTAGGCGAAAAATATGCCGGAAGAAGTGACCGGCTAATTGTGGAGCAGACAGCAGACCGGAAAGAGGCACAAAGTGGGACATTTTCGAAAACCGGTCCGAGACCACCCAGATGACAGAATTTCCCGAAGAAACTGGTAGGTCCGTGATGAAATCCATGGCTATATGTGTAAAAGGAGTTTCCGGAACAGGCAGTGGCAGTAGTAGACCTGCGGGCCTGCGACGCGGGACCTTGTTTCAGGAACACGTGATACAGGAGAGAGTGAAGTCCTTGACGTCTTGTGCCAGAGTTGGCCACCAGTAGTGCTGAGAGATAAGAGCATGGGACTTCCGTACTCCGGGGTGGCCAGCCAACAGGGAACTATGTCCCCACTCCAGAATCCTTTTCCTGTGCGCCGGAGGCACGTATGTCTTGCCCGGAGGAACGCCTTGGAGATCTACAGGAGCTACATGAACCAAGCGTTTCGGAGAGATAATGTGCTGTGACACAGGTTCTTCCCCAACAACATCAGAGGCACGAGAGAGGGTGTCAGCCTTGACATTTTTCTCAGCAGGCCCAAAGTGAATGCGAAAGTCAAAGCGTAAGAAAAAGAGAGACCACCTGGCTTGGCGAGGGTTTAGACGCTGGGCCGTCTGAAGATACAAGAGGTTTATCCAGTCGAAGTACAGGCAGGCGATAACGGGAAACCAAAGAAGCATGGATAAAGTTCCCTGCAGACTCCGAGTCCAGGAAGGCCGGCACCTGGAACGATAGACCAGCATCAGAAGTGACCTCCACCGGAATCATCAAATGTGGAGAGGAAAAGTTAGCACCTAGGGACGCCTCTCCTACGGCACCTAGGTGCGAGCGTTTCCCAAGCGATGGGGACGTGGCGGACAGCTTCTGTGAAAGTGGTCCGGACTGGCGCAGTAGAGGCAAAGATTCTCCGCCCTACGGCGGGACAGCTCTTGTTCTGACAACTGGACACGGTCCACCTGCATGGGTTCTTCAGTGAAGGCCTGCTGGAGCAGCAGCAGAGGCCTCTGGAACACAGGGGCCAGACGAGGCAGTTGGCGGGGCAGTGCAGAATCACGCTCTTGGCGGAGCTCCTCCTGTCTCTCAGTGAATCGCACGTCTATACGAGTGGCCAGGTGGATAAGTTCGCCCAGGGAAGACAGAAGATCTCTAGCTGCCAGTGTGTCCTTAACCCGGCTGCACAGGCCTTACTTGAAGGTGGCGCAGAGGGCGTCGTCGTTACAAGCTAGCTCAGATGCCAGGGTTCGGAATTGGACTGCATAGTCGCCCACTGAGGAGTCGCCCTGGCGAAGGTTCAGCAGCGCCGTCTCGGCAGAGGACGCTCGAACAGCTCCTCGAAGACGCGGCAGAACTCCGAGAGGAAGGCCTGTAGGTCTGCTGTCACAGGGTCATTCCGGTCCCAGAGGGGTGTTGCCCAGGCCAGGGCTTTTCCGGATAGCAGACTCACCACAAAAGCCACCTTTGACCTTTCCGTGGGGAACTGATCGACCATCAGCTCCACGTGCATGGAGCACTGGGTAATGAAACCCCTGCAAAGCTTCGGGTCCCCGTCGAACTTGGAGGGTAAAGGTAGACAAAGCTTTGGACCCACGGTTTCCAGCGGGACGGCAGGTGAAGGTGAAACCACCGGCAATGTAGACGGTTGCTGCTGGGACGCTAGCATCATGGCGGATAGCTGGCCCAATTGCTGTGCCTGTTGCGACTTCTGGGCAACAATGGTCATCAGATCCGCGATACTTGGCAGGGGCATCTTGGCGGGATCCATGGCTGGATCTTACTGTAACGTCCAGGATTGTGGATCCTCTGGACCTCCGCAAGCGATGGTATAAGCCACGTAAGAGAGCGGAATCTAAGTAGGTCCCGGTTTTCACCAGAGCCCGTCGCAAAGCGGGATGGACTTGCTGCAGCGGGAGTCTACCAGGTCGCTACCCCTGACGTGACTTGCTTGCGGTTGCAGCCAAAGGTGAGCGTGGTACAGAATCGTCAGGCTTGAGCGTAGTCGGGGACAGGCGGCAAGGTTCGGAATCGAGAAACGTAGGCAAAGGATCAGGAACACGGCAGAGACAAGATACACGGAACGCTTTCTCTAGGGCACGGAGGCAACAAAGATCCAGTGAGGAGCGACAGGGTGGAGCCCAATATATAGGGTCAGCGTCCAGCGATTATCCAATCACCGGCGCGCTGGCCCTTTAAATCTACAAGAACACACGCACGCGCGCCCTAGGGAGCGCGCATGCACAACGCGGCCGGCAGGGGGAGCAGACGGTACAGGAGCGCGGTCAGGTGAGGAGGAGCTGCGCATGCGCCCGCGGCATTACCCGTCCCTGGCAGGGATCCAGAGGGGCGAACACGGATGCGCCCGCGGCCTGCTGACCGGACCGTGGCGCTACTCATAACAATCATTATGGTCAAACAGTTCAATTTTAGTTTCATCAGACCACAGGACATGTCTCCAAAACTGTAGGTCTATGTTCCTGTGTGCATTTGCAAACATTAATTTGGCTTTTATATGTTTCTTTTGGAGTAATGGCTTCTTCCTGGCAGAGTGGCCTTTCAGCCCATGTTGATACCATACTCGTTTCACTTTGGATAATGACTCAATCTTATTAGCTTCCGCCAGCATCTTCACAAAGTCTTTTGCTTTTGTTCTTGGGTTGATATGCACGTAGGAACAAAGTATGTTCATTTCTGAGACCCAAAACCTGTCTCCTTTCTGGGCGGTATGATGGCTGGACATTTCCATCTTGCATTTGCATATAATTGTTTGTACAGATGAACGAAGCACCTTCAGGTATCTGGAAATTGCACCCAAGGATGAACCAGACTTGTGCAAGTCCACAATTCTCTTCCTGATATCTTGGCTGATTTCTTTAGACTTTCCCATGATGTTACACACAGAAGCAGTGTGTTTCTGGTGTGATTTAAAATACATCCACAGGTGTCTCTAATTAACTCAGATGTTGCCAATAAACCAGAAATCAGAAGCTTCCAAAGACATGACATCATCATATGGGCTGTTCCAGATTGTTTAAAGGCATAGTAATCCTAGTGTATGTAAACTTTTGACTTTGCAGTGTTAAAAATGCCTTAAAAATTATCTCTCTTTATTCTGTCATTTGACAAATATTTTTACAAATAATTGACAAATATAAATAATTTTGGGTCCTAATTTACCTAAAACGGGGAAGGTTTATTCTGATTTCATGTCAGATAGTAAGAAAAACATGCACCTGTGTCTTTTGATACAGTGTATATAAACTTTTGGTTTCCACTGTACAATCAGTATCTCCAGTAAGAGACTGTTGTGTCTTATGAATATACACATTTCAATATCAGCAGCAGACTATCAACTAAATAAGCTGTCAAAAGGCACATAGGAATTTTTGAAAAAGCATTTCTGCTGTTGGTCTTCCTCTCTGTAAACTCTCCCCTCTGCAATCTGTCCTGAATGCAGCAGCCAGGCTTGTCTTTCTTTCCAGCCGCTATACTGATGCCTCTACCCTGTGTCAGTCTCTGCACTGGCTGCCTATTCAGTACAGAATACAATATAAACTCATCACTCTCACACATAAGGCTCTCCACAGTGCTGCACCCCCATACATCTCCTCCCTTATCTCTGTCTACCACCCTACCCGCTCTGCTACTGATCTAAGACTACACACCTCACTCATCCGAACCTCCCATGCCCGTCTCCAAGATTTTGCACGTATTGCACCAGTTCTCTGGAACATGTTACCCCATGTGATCAGGCACACTCACAACCCTCACAGTTTTAAGTGCGCTCTGAAAACTCATCTTCTTAGACAAGCCTATCAAGATCCCTAATTGTCAACCCCCCAAATTCTGTCACAGATTCGTCACTTCCTGCACTTTGGCACCCACAGGCACTTATCTGTATATAGATGTATGGTTGGGATGGCAGGTTCATCCACATTTTATGTATACTACCCCATATTTATGTAACATGGCTGGACCATTGTAAACCAAGCACTTGTCACCCTTTGTTTCACCCATACACCCTAATAGATTGTAAGCTCTTGCGAGCAGGGCCCTCACACCTCGTGTCTCATTTGTCAGTAGCTTTTTTATAATGTAATGTCTGGTTTGTCTGTGCTCATTCCCTCTATATTGTAAAGTGCTGCGGAATATGTTGGCGCTATATAAATAAAGATTATTATTATTATTATTTTCTAGGATACATGAAAAACCTTTAAGGTTCTTAGTTCACTTTTTTTTTTATCAAAACTGCTTAAGCCCACCTCCGAAACATCAACGGGACCTCAAATGCAGGTAGTCCCACACTATTATCACCTCTTTTGGGTCCTGTTCAGACCTTCATACTTCAGGGACTGAAGGCACCAGCGTCTAAGTACACTGCATTGATTTAAGAACCTGTAAAGGTGGGTGGAATGCAGAAAACCAGAATTGAGCTTGTATATAGAGGAGTGGCTGCCTCCATTTTGGTTTTCTGCACTCCACCCACCTTTACAGGTTTTTAAATCAATGCAGTGTACTTAGACACTGGTGCCTTCACTCCCTGAAGTATGAAGGTCTGAACAGGACCCAAAAGAGAGGTGATAATAGTGTAGGACCACCTCAATTTGAGGTCCCGTTGACGTTTCGGAGGTGGCTTAAGCAGTTTTGAATAAAAATGTGAACCAAGGACCTCAAAAGTTTTTCATGTATCCTAAATAGCAGAAATGATTTTTCAAAAATTCCTATATCCCCTTTGATAGTTTCTTTAATTGATAGTGTGCTACTGATATTGGAATGTGTATGTATATTACAGCCACACCAGTGTGCACCTATGCTCATTTTTTTCAAAAATGTTTTTTGATTTGCAAAACCATATATTGTTTGTGGCTTATGAATAGGCGGAGGGTCACATGGACAATGCACAGTGATGTCATTAGCTGAGCGACCCTGGAATAAGTGGGTTTAAAGGGGTTTTGCCACGATGTAATGTTGACGTGGGATCCACCAAAATGGGTATTTAATCCCTTTTCTAAATATATGTGATTACAAAAATTGCAGCCTGAGAGGTCTACAGGCTGCCTTACCTGCCCTTAGTTACTTAAAAGCTTCTATTAGATACGACCTGACAAGAGCTGCTGGCCGGGCTTGCGCAGAGAACACTTCTTACCTGATGAGAGGGAGCTGAAGAAGCTTTCAAGGCACCGGGTAGAAATATGTTGTCTTTTGTATACAGAATCCACTAGTTGTAGTGTGATTATCTGAGTAGATCCCTGCTTTATCTGATAACAGAGAACATGAAGAAGCTTTCAAGCTGCTGTGGAGAAAAGGTGTTGTCTTTTGTATACAGAATCCACTAGTTGTAGTTTGATTATTTGAGTGAACATTTCACACGATCCCTTATGCACGGCTCTGTGCTCTGGATGTGTCTCTTGCTCTCTTAGCTCAGTGTGGCTTGTTTACAATTGCTTCTTAGCAGATAAGGCACGTCCTGGCAAAACCCCTTTAAAAGGAGACGGGCTAACACACAACTTAAAGAATGGAACACCCCTTTTAGAAAGTATGTAAAAGTTTAATCAAATAAACCAAAGGCAGTGCACGTCCACTGCTCTGCCCCTCGGCGCTAACGCAGGACGTATTCACACTTCCTCCAAACTTACAGAAACTTGTGCACTACAGAAACCGCGAAACCTGCGGCTGCTCCTGGCCCCGCCCACAGACAGCCTGCACACCTGTCCACAAAAGCGATTGGTTGAACCGTCGCCAGGACAACCAGGGGCTTCCCTCAGCTCTGTCACATGGCGCGTGTATCACGTGACACGCCCAGAACATGTCGGTCCTGCTTGGAAGGCGTCATTCTCAGAGAGGGGGGGACACACGCCATTGTGACTTCGTTACGCGCCGAGAATGTATTACCTTTTCCAACTTTGTTGTCACCGGATGCGTCTAATTAACACATAGCCCCTGTAGTATCTCTCCGAAAAGCGTGAATTATATCTTCCTTAATACTAATCTGTAAACCATGTTGGCTCCCCCCAGTGTGTACTTGGTACGTTCCGCCAGTCCTGTAGTCCTGTGCCTGTCTATGGGATTTACTATCCGGGGCGGAGTTCCACTTTCCGGTCCCTGTCACTGGTGTTTATTTACCTGGGAGAGCTAGACGCCGGCGATAATGAGCGGTGAGTGGCAGGGGGTGATGGGGACGGAGCGGCTCCCTGTGTGCTCGGTACGTGGCACCAGTGTGCTGCAGCTGCCAGTGGTGGCTCCCAGCCTGGGCACCAAGACTGCTCCCACCTGCTCGTGCTGCCCTCCAGGTGGGATCTGGGGGAGCTCCAGCTCCGGAGATAGAAGCCTCCTTTACATTGTGCAGGTGGTGAGGGAGTTGTTAGACAGGGGGCAGGTGTGAGGCAGCAGGTGCCTGTGGGGCTGGATGCTGGACCTGCTGCTGCCAGGAGCAAGGACTGGGGGCGCACGTCTCTTTATCTTACTAAGGCGTCGTTCACACACAGATTTGTGACGTGTTTTGATGCGGAAAATGTACTTTTACACATCAAAAATGTATCATTCGCGTCCCATTGTTTTTTATGGGGATGAGCAGCAATGGTGCACGCGGCCGGGTGTCATAATGCGCCATCTGATGCGTTAAATAATTAAAAAAAACAAAACGAAGTCATGCCGGCTCTGAGAGGGGTGCGTCACCTCATTAAAAAAAATGCTCCATTAAAAAAAATCCACATTGTAAAATAACAGACATTTATGCTTTTAGTGCATTGTCCACTTTTTAATGGCGGCCCATAAAAAGAGAAACCAAAATAATGTTAGAAACCTTGTGGATGACTTGACCAGCACATCCATTAAAGGGGTTGTCTCACTACAAGGATTGCTGCTTTTTATGTTAAAGATCTTGCAAAAAACAAGTCACTTTGCAATATATGTCCATTAACAGTGTCCTACCTATTCTGAGCTATCCCCTCTTCTATGGGCTGCATCAGCTCCTCAGGTCGCTATAGTTAGGCCATGTTCACACGGCTTAAAATGGGACGTATTTCGGTCCATAATTACGCGCCGAAGTGTGCAAATTACGGGCTGAAAACGGCCCAGTCATTACGGTGATCCACAGTTCTCATAGAGAACTATGGATTACGTCTCCTCTCCCAGCTCGGCGAATCTGCCGGGTGGGGAGATAATTGACATGTGAATTACCAGCGGCGTATATGCGCCGCTGATAATGCAAGTCAATGGGTCGGCGAAGTTCCGGCCCCCCGCTCCCGCCCCCGTCCACACGCCGTAATTGCGGGGCGTAATTACGTCCCGCAGTTAAGCCGTGTGAACATAGCCTTACAGGCCTGTTCAATCTCTCCTGATAGGCTGCCAGCACTGGTTGCTAAGCTACAGAACTGTTCAATCCCTCCTGATTGGCTGACAGTGTTGGTCGCTATAGCTACAGACCTGTTTGATCCCTCCTGATTGGCTGCCAGCGCTGGCCGCTATAGCTACAGACCTGTTCAATCTCTCCTGATAGGCTGCCAGTGTTGGTCGCTATAGCTACAGACCAGTGCAATCTCTCCTGATTGGCTGCCAGTGTTGGTCGCTTTAGCTACAGACCTGTTCAATCTCTCCTGATAGGCTGCCAGTGTTGGTCGCTATAGCTACAGACCTGGTCGATCCCTTCTGATAGGCTACCAGTGTTGGTTACTATAGCTACAGACCTGTTTGATCTCTCCTGATAGGCTGCCCAGTGTTGGTCGCTATAGCTACAGACCTGTTCGATCTCTCCTGATAGGCTGCCCAGTGTTGGTCGCTATAGCTACATACCTGTTTGATCCCTCCTGATAGGCTGCCCAGTGTTGGTCGCTATAGCTACAGACCTGTTCGATCTCTGCTGATTTGCTGCCCAGTGTTGGTCGCTATAGCTACAGACCTGTTCGATCCCTCTTGATAGGCTGCCCAGTGTTGGTCGCTATAGCTACAGACCGGGTGACCTCAGCAGCTCGTCACTGCAAGCCACTAGAAGCCAGTAAACACGCTGCTGAATTAGAAAATGAAACCAACAAAACAGGACTGAGGCAAGATGAATCAATGTAGTGAGACAACCCCTTTAAGATTTCCACTTTATTGATCAGTCCATAGATAAAAAGATGCCCAGCACAGTGTTCATATGATTCCATAAGAAAGATACAGGAGACAACATGGTAACAGCTTACGCTTTTCAGACTACAGGTCCTTAGTTATATAGTATGGTTGGAAAAAAGACACAAGTTCATCAAGTTCAACCAGAAGTGGGAAATATGAATAAAGGAAGATAAGTTGTTCAGCTTAGTTTCCCCTATTAATGAAGACTTTGGAACTCATAAGAACCAATCTGTCCTAAATGAAGATTTAATTCCTGATTCCAAAGTTGCCATCAGACTGGATCCAGATATTTTATACCGCTACACTTTTATGAATATCAATTAGTAGTAATTAGTTTTTCAAGCCGTTCTTGAAACCCTCAACTGTTCCTGCTGTGACCAGCTCCTCAGGTGGTTATTCCACAGATTTACAGTTCTCATAGTGAAGAAGGCTGGTGTGTTGGTTCTGTCGTCCCTTTTTTTCCATTTGGACATCGCTTTAGCTGTGCAGTTGGGAATGTGCACATTCCAGGTCAGCAGGAGTTCTCATTACAGGTGTTTGTGTGCATCTTAAGCTTTCTCTCTTTCTTACAGCTTCAAATTTAGGGGCCGGTCTCTCCTCCCAGGGGGCGTGTCTTCCCTCACTGAAGACTGGTGACATCATTCTGTGTGAGCAGTGGAAGGGATAAGATGTCACACCTCTGCAGACCTCCTGCAGTGGTCATTTCTCATGTCTGCAGAGCTGGCACCTCCCTCCACAAGCTCCTTGTAACCTGTACACCTTCATTGGTGTAAGCAGTTATAAATACAGCCTGAATTGATTAAGCAAATGTGAGAAATGCACTCTACTCCCCTCTCTGTTACCAGGCAGGCAGTAGAGGGGGGGAGCAGAGTGCATTTCTCACATTTGCTTAAAGGGGTTGTCTCGCTACAATGATTGGGTTTTAATTAAAAGATTTTAAAAAACAGGCAGCTTTTGCAATATATGTTCATTTCAAATGTCCTACTTTATTTTGAGCTAGCCCTGTTCATAGGAGGGCCTCAGCTTCTCAAATTTCTATAGCAGCCGACCTGTTGATTTCCCTTATCTTACTGGCTGTCAGGTCTGAATGACTCATCACCTTTGAAGACAGGTCGGAGCAGAGAGCCCCTCCCGCCAGAATGCTTCTGTAGTTGGAGGGAGGAGGAGGGAGGACCTTGGGTTCTGTGTCCTTGCTGCCTGGATTAACCCTTGTGCGCCTGCTTCCTCCTGCTCTCTACACAGATTGAGCAGAGATTAGGCTGATCAATAGATGTGACAGCAGTGACCCTGTTTGTTACTATAATCATGATGTCTGTGGACTGTAACTATAATAATACATACAAATTTTGAACAGTTCATGCTGACTAGGGACAAAATCCTGAGTAACACTTTGCACTTCCCTCCTGGTTCTGACAGTATTTGTTGTTGCAGATGAGTGAGAGATGTAAGCTAATGCAGATGGTGAATGTAAGCTTTATGCTATGAGCAATGTCACCTCCCTAGGCGCACCACAGGTTTTAACTCTACAGCAATCCCTTGGATAGCTGCCTGTGTCTGAGAGGAGGTGGGGAAGAGGGAGTGATAGGGAGGGGAAGAGGCAGAGAATGCACCCCCCAATTCATTCCCATTCACAGTCAGAGGCTGAAAGCTATTAATGAGACAACTCACTTGCTAATCAATTCAGGCTGTATGTATCACTGCTTACAGCAGTGAAGGTGTACTGGTTACAAGGTGACAGCTCTGCAGACATGAGAATTGAACACTGCAGGAGGTCTGCAGAGCTCTGACATCCTCTCTGAGTATCAGGCGGTGTTAGAGTGGGGGGGGGGGAGAGTGAATCTAGCAGCTGGAGACTCAGTAATTGTCCAGATCCTTCACGTAGAGCTGGGAGAAGGATCATAGAGAGGAGCTCATGCAGCCATTATTACACAGCTCAGGGTGCAGTGAAAGACAATAAGAACATAGACACAGGCAGCAGACATTTTCACTTTCATTTTACACAGCTCATAGGGAAGAGTGCGCAGGCAGCCAATTACAGCTCAAGGGGCGTGTCCCGATCACTTGCTGCAGAAACAGCTCAAGACACGCACAGATTAGCTCATACCTGCTGTAGTAAATGATTTAGGTAATACAAACCAATTGCAAAAGTGCTGATTCTTACGGTCCCCATCATTATAGATATGATTTTTTTAGCGAGAAAAACCCTTTAACAAGTTTTCTTTTTTATAAAAAGAACTGTATTCACTGTCCCCCAGTCCTTGTTTCCAGCACCACGTCTCTCCCATCTTCTGTTTAAAATCTGCTACTCCTGACGGGGATCGTCTCTGCTGCAGCTGCTGATTGGTTGCAGCGGTCACATGGCTCTACTTACATCACCGATTGGAGCTGTTCACTTCCAACGGTGATATAGATGAGAGGCTTGTGGCAGAAAACCAGAGAGAAGCAGCGATGGAACCGAGGACCCGTGGAAGGTGTTTTTATGGGAACCCTAGAGGGTTACATGATTGTTTTAAAAAAAAAGTAGATCGCCCCTCCATTGCGTAAATGTGTAATTTTACAACGGTAATGCCAAAAAAGACCTTATCCAATAATACATGTAAAAATGCACAAAAAAAGTGTAGAAACATTGTGTGTGTTTTTGCCTTGAAATACACAGGTAATTTTCAGCATCCATCTTTTGCTGTGTGAATTGTACTTTGGGGTGTGTTCCCCTATGCTCTATGATCCAGAGGTGCCCTGGATGATAATGTGGGTCGTGTTGCACCTGATGTCCCGTCTGACTCTACATAGGCTAATATGGGGCTGGGCCTGACCTATGGGTGCGGCAGTGATCCTGTAAACTCTCCAGATCATATCCATGCGACGTTATTTAACTCCTTAACGACCGCGCACCGTCTTTTGGCGTCGCTGCAGACATCGGAGTCTGCGGCGCACGGTGCCGCAGCTGCACTGGGATCGGGGCTGAACTACACAGCCCTGATCCCAGAGCATCTTCTGCGAGCACTGGGTAGCGGGGGAAACCTCCGCAACCCGATGCTTTAACCCTTTGATTGCGGCGGTGCGTTACTGCAGCGCAATCAAAGAGTTCCCCTGCTCTGTCGGGTGATCAGAACACCCGGTGACCCGACAGAGTCCGGGGAATGGCTGCACAGTCAGCCCTGGGGACCTAGAGTGGCCCCAGAGCTGTCTATGTATGAAGCCAGTGACCTGACACACTTTGTGCTGTCCTAATCACTACCTGTGTCAAACTGACAAAGATTTGAATGTATTAGCATATACGAATATGCTAATATATTACAAAGTGTAAAAAAAAATAAAAAAAAATGTAAAACAGTTCTCCCTTCAGGGGAATAAAAAAAAAACCATAAGAATAAAAATAAAAAGAAATATTTAATAAAAATAATTGTGCATGTATTACACACACACAAAAACCCTACACATATTTGGTATTCACACGACCGTAATAACCTGTAGAATTAATCTAACAAGTTATTAAGTGTGAAATGTGAATGGTGTAAAAAAAAAATAAAAAAAATACTGCAATTATTTATAAGTGAACTTGAAATATTTCAAGGAACATAGGAATATAAACCAGCTCACCTTCTATGATCCAAATGTCCCGGTGGAGCAGGCAAATAGTGGGCAGACAACTCCCAACTTAATTAGCAACAAACAACTCACTTGAAAGTGTAGCAGCTTCACACCGAGGAGGAGGAGAGAGGAGATTCCAGCCCGACGAGACAATAGAAGTAAAATCCAATAACTTTATTTGTTTTCCATAAAAAAGCCTTTTTTCTTTAAGTCACGTACATGGATGAAAGGCGATGATCAGGGCATAACCAGGTTGCAAACCGACATGGCACAAGCCGACGCGTTTCGGGATCAAGTCCCTTACTCTTGGTTCTATCTATCTTGCTTGTGGCGGGACCTAGTGGGTTTAAATAACCACCTTGCGGTACCGCCCCTGTATGATGTCAGAGAATTTCACCGAACAAATTCCAACTAAGTGATACTGACGACATAAGAAATTTTTAAAATAAGGTTTGTATATATACACAAAAAGAAGACAAGTTTGCAAGCTGGTTACTACCTGAATTAATTCTAAAAGTATTACCATAATGGTGAACAGACATTTATGATTAATAGTGGTACGTTATGTCCTGTTGAATATTTAAACCCAATGGGGTACGTGTGGCTAGCTGAAAGATCCACCATGCCTCCCTTGATGATAATTTTTTATTTAAATTGCCTCCCCTGCATGAACGTTTCACCTTCTCTATGCCTATGAAGGATAATGTAGAAAACCCCTGAAAGGACTGTGGGAAAAATGTTTTGATAGGCCAAAGGGAAATTTAAATGTAAAGGGGCCCGAATTTGCATAAAAGATGCCTTGGTTTCCCTGATTTTAAGGGGGCCTTGGTCCCATCCCACAAATTTGAAAAAAATGACCAAATAAAAAAAAATTTTGTTTTTACAGTTAATGGTGACCCGAAATTTAAAAGGGTTTTTTTGCCATTACTGAAAAGAATTTAAAAAAAATTTTTAGTTTTTTTTAAAACGGGTTTTACACGCAGAAATTCCCAACCGCATGTCCCCCCCAAAAAAACCCTTTTATTATCCAACCAGGGTTTTAAATTTTTTGTTTTTTTTGGTTAAAAAAAGACGGGGGGAAAAGGGGAGGGCCCCCAACTGGGTCCCCCCTTCTAGCTCCCAAATTGCCCTTTGATTTTTAGGGGTTTCCCTTTAACCCTAGGGGTTAGTGTAAAGAAAAGGAAGATGTTTCAAATAATTTGGTTTTTTTGGGTGAAAAATTTGGGCTATAGTTAAACTAAATTTGAAAATTCTTTTTATTAATGTTTTTAAAGAATTTTTTTGATTACTCTGAACAAGAGTGTTTCGGTCCATATTTTCAACTTTTTGTGCAGGGGCCAAAGTTTGATCCTGACTGTATTTCCCCTTTTTTTAAAATTTTTTCAAACTTTTTTTGATGTTGGGGAAACTCCTGATAGTCCCCTGCAGTTCCCCCTAAGACGGCATTTAAATCTCCTAATGGGATAAATTAAAGTGTGACATGCCCCCGGGTTTCAAGTGAGGGGAAAAAGTAAAAGAAAATTTTGTTTCTGGGGTTTTCTATAAGGGCTAACCTTGATGGGGACCCCCTCTGCAGGGGTAATAAAGTGACCCCTCCAAAAAAATTTATGAGGGATTTACCCATGTAAAAATAAATTTTTTAAATTTCTTTTTTTTTTAAAATTAAATTTTAAAAGGGTTTTTTTTTGGTTTTCCCAAAATTAAAAATTTTAAATTTTTTTTGGTCCTACCCTTTAACCCGACAGTCGTCTATATTTTCGCAGTACCCAAAAAAACTTTTTCCAAAAAAAAAGGATTTTTATCGTTGAAAAGATAATTTCTTCCAAAAAAAGCCATAAATATCCCGCAAGTGCAGGGGAAAAATTGGGTCCCATTGGGGGCGGGCCCCTTTTTAAAAAAAAGCCCGTTGTCAAAAAGGGAAAAAGGGTTTGGTTAGTAAGTGCTCTACTGCCCCCTTTCTTAAATCCCCTGTTTTTCCCTAGAATATACTTGTTTTAGCAAAAAGGTTTTCCAAAAAAAGTAAAAACTTGATCTGCTGAAAAGGGTGGATACAAAAAAAATCAATTTTCCCCTTTAGCCCCACTGAATTTTTTTGGCCACATTAAACGCTCTAAAAACCGCGACCGTTGTTTAGTGTCTGTAGGTAGCCCGGTAAAGTAAAAAACCAGGGGTTGCAATTGTGCCCCCTTTGAACCCCTTTTCCCAAATTCTTCATTTAAAGATCCAATCCCTGAGCGATGGGCGGGAAAGGGGGGGGGGGGGGGGAACCGCTTTTTTGAATTTTAAAGGGAAGGGGAGATAGGGGAATGATAGGATCTGAGGGAAGCATTCTAGCCGCTATAGAGGGGGTCAGGACACCTGTGTGCACTGCATGATCTAGAATATCTTTTAATTGCGCTGCAAACGCTATTGTGGGGTTACTGCTCAATGTTACTTATGTGTTGGAATTTGGGAACTTTTTAGATTACAACCCATCTATAAAGTTTTTGCATCTAAACAGGACTATCGCCCCTCCCCCTTTTCAGCGCTACCCTTGATTAAATTTTGAATTTTCCCTTTTGTTCCTTTTATTGCAGTTGTTCTTTAAAAGTCCGTTTTTTTTATTTCGCTGAAAATTTCCCGATTTTTGTACATTTTTCTTTCGGGGACAAAAGTTCTTCCTCTATTTACTTTGAAAGATTCAAATGTAGCCGGACGAGAATGAAGGGGATAAAATCGGGGTTCCCTATATAGAATTCATTTTCCCCAAATCCTTTCATCAACCATGTCTCGCGTGTAAATTCCTAAGACCGTATGCTATGTGTTTTCTTGAAAATAGGTTTCCGGGTTCTTCATTTGTATTAATAATACTTTTTGATGTACATCACCCTCTTAATTTTTTTAGTTTAGATGAAACCCGGCGATCCAAAAAATTTTTTGGTCAATGTCCCCTGTCTGGCAAAACGGTTTATATCTAAAAGTGTATCGAAAACTTGAAAGTCCGTGATAGGGCAAAAACCCAATCCTTTAGACAATACAGTCATTTGTCGATAGAAAAACAATTTTAGCCATAAATTAATCACGGGGGAAAATTGACCCCCGGTTTTCTCCGTTGCTTCCAAAATACATCCTTTTCTTGGAGTGCTTTTCCCCCCCCGTGTTGTTTTTTTGAGCGGGGGGATATTTGCCGCCCCCTTCCCTTTTTCCACTTTTCCGTCCTTCGATTTTCGCTGGATTTCCTTGACGTTATTCTCAATCGCTTGTTGATTATGGGGGGTTTTATATCAGACCCGAATCTTGTGATGTATTACTCTGTGATTGATCCCCCATTGTCTCAACATCTGAAAAGCTCACGCTTCTGGCATATCTGTAGGAATCTCTGGAATGACTTCGCCCAAAATGTGACAAGATGGGAATTTTTACAGCGAAAAAAAATCTGCTTTTAAAAAACAAGCTGCAATCAAGGAACTAAAGGATAATTCAGATCTAATCATACGTAACGCTGACAAGGGAGGGGCGATAGTCCTGTTAGATGTGAACTTATAGACGTTAATCTAAGTGTTGCAAATTCCAACCATAAGTAACATTGAGCGAAACCCCACAATAGTTTTTTGGCGGGCGCAATTAAAAGTATTCTGATAGCAGTCACCAGGTGTCTTGACCCCCTCTATAGCGGCTAGAATGTTTCCCTCGTCCCATCTTTTTCCCCTTATCTTTCCCTTCCTAAATTCATAAAGGGGTTCCCCCCCCCCCTTTTCCCACCCATCGTTCCTGGGTTTGGGTCTTTAAAAGAAAAATGGGAGATGGGGGCGATGGCAAAATTTCAACCCCCGGTTATTAAAATTACCAGGCTACCTACGGACACTAAACAAAATGGGCGGTTTTTTTTGAGGTTTAAAAGTGGCCAAAAAAATGCAGTGTGGTGACTTGTATTGATTAATTTTTTTATCCATTATACTGCATGATCAACTTTCTGTTTTGGAAACCTTTTTGCTAAAAAAAAGTACCTATCTATGGAAAAACAGATTTATAGTAACAGCAGTAGAGCACTTACTAAGCCACAACTTTTTCATGTTTGACAACTGTTTTTTTTTTTTTACACAAATGTGGCGCCTCCATGGGATCCCCGATTTTCACCGCACTTGCAGGCAATATAGGGTTCTTTTAAGAAAAGTATCTTTTCAAAGTAATAACCATTTTTGGCCAAATTTATTGGGAATGCAGATATATAAGATGTTGTTTATATGGCGACACGATCAAATTAAAAATTTTGTACAATCTTGAACGGTAATACAAAGAATCTAAAAAATTTTCCCATACTGGGATAAATCCTCATCAATTTTTTTGGGTGCACTTTTTCTCAGCAGAGGGGGTACCCATCAAGGTTAGGCCTTATAGAAAACCCCCAACAGATTCTTACTTCTGGGCCCCATCTTGTC
Source organism: Phyllomedusa bahiana (assembly GCA_025379985.1). Classification (NCBI taxonomy): domain Eukaryota; kingdom Metazoa; phylum Chordata; class Amphibia; order Anura; family Hylidae; genus Phyllomedusa; species Phyllomedusa bahiana. The sequence continues at coordinate 42,781 of JAODAL010022888.1, read as the reverse complement.
ACCCCGGGGTGTCACACGTAAAATCCCATTTTGGGAGTTATGCCGTCCTAGGAGGAACTGCAGTGACTATCAGGAGTTTACCACACATCGAAAAAAAGTTTGTAAAAATTTAAAACAAAGGGGATACAGTCAGGATCATCTTCAGGCAGCTGCACAAAAAGTTGAAAATATGGACCGTAAGGCTGTGTTCACACGGCTTATTCCCGACGGATTTGTGCGCCGTATTGAGCTCACAAATCCGCCGTGAATAAGGGGCGGGGCGGGGCGGGGCCGGAGCGCGGTGGGGGCGCCGCTCCCCGGCCCCATAGACAATACATTGTTTACGGCGCGTCCGCGCCGTAAATAATGTGCATGTCACTTTCTCCCCCCGCGGCGGATTCGCCGAGCGGGGAGGAGCGACGGAATCCATAGTTCTCTATGAGAGCAGTGGATTACCGTAATTACTCCGACGGATTGGCGCCGTACTGCAGCGCAAATCGGGCGCGGAGTACGGCGCCAATCCGCGGAGAAATAAGCCGTGTGAACGAGGCCTAACACTCTTGTTCAGAGTAATCGAAAAAACTCTGTAAAAACATCTAATAACAGAATTACATTCAGTACCAACTATAGCTGACAATATTCACAAATTATACAGATAATTAAAAAGCATCTTCCTTTACTTTACACTAATGCTAGGATTAAGGAAGCCATAGAATCAAATGTCAGATTTGTAGCTAGAAGGGCACCTAGTTTGGGAGCCATCCTTTCCCCCAGTCTATTTCAATCCAGAAAAACAGAAATTCAACCATGGTTGGATAATAAGGGTTTTTTTTTTGGTGTGGACATGCGGTATGTACTGCGTGTAACCACGTTGAAAAAACTAAAAACTTTAGTTCTTTCAGTAATAGCAAATCCTTTGAACTACGATCACACATTAACTGTAACACAATATTTGTTATTTATTTGGTCAGTTGTTACAATATGTGGGATGCACCACGGGCCCACTTAAAATCAGAATCCGAAGGCATCTTTCGGATGCAGTTCGGCCCGTCACATTTAAATCTTCGGCCGTAATATCAAAACATTTTTCCACAGTTCATGCGGGGGATGTTTCTACATTATCGTTCATAGGCAAAAGAAAAGGGTTGAAACTTTTCATGCAGGGGAGGCAATTTAAATAAAAAATTATCCAGGGAGGCATGGTGGATCTTTCAGCTAGCCACACGTACCCCATTGGGTTTAAATATTCAACAGGACATAACGTACCACTATTGATCATAAATGTCCACCATTATGGTAATACTTTAAATTTAAAATTCAGGTAGTAACCAGCTTGCAAACATGTCTTCTTTTTGTGTATATATACAAACTTTTTTTTAAAAATTTTTCTTATGTCGTCAGTATCACTTAGTTGGAATTTGTTCGGGGGAAATTCTCTGACATCAACAGGGGCGGTACCGCAAGGTGGTTATTTAAACCCACAATGGTCCGCCACAAGCAAGATAGATAGAACCAAGAGTAAGGGATTTGATCCCAAAAAACGCGTCGGGCTTGTCCCATGTCGGTTTGCAACCTGGTTATGCCCTGATCATCGCCTTTCATCCATGTACGTGACTTAAAGAAAAAAGGCTTTTTTATGGAAAACAAATAAAGTTATTGGATTTTACTTCTATTGTCTCGTCGGGCTGGAATCTCCTCTCTCCTCCTCCTTGGTGTGAAGCTGCTACACTTTCAAGTGAGTTGTTTGTAACTTAAACTATTCCCCCATAAAGTACAACTTGTCTCAAATAAAACGAGGCCTCATACAACTGCGTCATTGAAAAAAATCAAAAAGTTACAACTGTTAAAACGCAAGGAGGCAAAAACTAAAAAAAAAAATGTTCTGGTCATTAACTACTTTTCAGGCGTTCGGCTTAATGGGGTTAATCAAACGTGACGATGCCTGATTGCACAACTGGAAGCTTCACGCGTTAGACTTTTTGCAATTGGAGAAGTCTGAGGCAATGCCTTGAACTTCTTCCAAGGATTTTTATTTTACAGAGACCGGATTCTCCTCTAATTTGGGCTAATAGGGCCAATCCGTGCCACTCTTTAGAATCCAAGGAGGATCAAATTTAAAAGGGTTAAATGAAGACTTTTTCTAAATATAATGGTCAATAAATTTTACTTTATTCATGAGATTAGAGACATTTTATGTGCCCTGAGTGCACACAGGTTTCTATGGTTACCTGCATACCAAAAAGATCCAACATCCGACAAGCTGAGAGAGCAGGGAATGACATCACCTTGGACAGAGGACTCGGTGCAGAGCAAGCTAACTATCTCTAGCAAGATTACAGATAACGCCATTGTTTTCAGTCCTCACAGCACATGTATCTTATGTTTTATTGAAGAGATAACTTATCCTGCACTTGTCAGTGTGATGACTCGGCTACTTACAAAGAAAGCTTAATATGCAGCTAGATGCTATTTAACCACACACCGCCTGCGGTGACGGAATTACTGCAAAACTGCTTGGGACACAATGAAACAGCCTATTGATAAAAACCCTTTAAATAATGGACGCTCCTCCCCCCCCCCCCAGAAAATCCGTGTTGTAGTTCTCAGGTTACACAAAGGATTTAATTAGGGATCCACATTTAATTCCTCGTTAAAATGACTCATGTGAACTTACCCTAACATGGGAGTAGAAGAGTTTTTGGCCTCCCTACTGCTCCTCTGATTGCACATGTATTGTAACACATTGTTCATACTGACTGCATGTTGTCACATTGGCCATCAATCTGGCACCATGGTCATGTGACTTTTTACATCCCTCTCTTTAAAGTATTGTCTTTCTTATTGAACATCAATGGGATATGTCATGAATGTCTGATAGGTGTGGGTGTCACCTCTGGAGCACACTTGTATCTTGAAAATGGGCCTGCACCAGTCTCGACTTAGAAAGCAGCGAAGGTCGCACCTGCAAAGTTCTCTACATTGTATGGTATAGGAGTTCTGAGTTGTGCAGTTTTCAGGATTGGGGCGGGTTCACTTCACGGATCAACACTTATCAGACACTTATAATAGATCCTATCAATCTGCCTTAAGTGTTTGGTATTTATAGCTCAAACTATGGTATTTAAACTCAAACTATGCTCTCCAAAAATACATTTTCTCCCTCATAAAACAAGTTCTCATATAACTGCGTCACTGAAAAAGTTAAAAAGTTATGACTTGAAATGCACAGAGGCAAAAACTAAAAATGTAGTTGGTCATTAAATGGGTTTTACCACTAAGTAAAATTGACTCAGGAAACGTGCCAATTAAATAATAAACATTTTCACCATTCATTATTATTATACATTCTGCACCATTTTTTGCTTTAGCTGCTGCCTTAGGGTATGTTCACATGGCGTAATATCGGCGTACATTTTGCGGCATATTTGCGCTCTAATACGGGCGAGATGTGCGCCGAAATTACGTTAATCCATAGTTCTCACGGAGATTACGCCTCCTATGGATTACGCCTTCTTTCCCTACATGTACAATACGATAGCCTTAGTGATCCATATTGGGGATATGATCAGTGATGAGAGCTCCACAGTCGTTGACGCACATGCTCAGACATCACCTCTTCTCTGTCAGTCTCTTTCTGCTTAGTAATCACACCCACTCACTGCTGAACCAGTGTTCAACCAAAGATGCTATCATTCGACTCCTGTCCTGTGTACTCCTTAGTAATTAGTCAAACAGTGAAAATAAAAAGAAACCTCAATCAGGTGTGTGGAGTGAATTCCCCTCCCCCATATTTGTGACTCCTGCAGTGATTTGAACATAGGACTTCTATGCTGAAAGGCAGAAGTGCTAACCAATCAGCTACTTTGTAGCTACTCACAGCTTTTTACATAAACAGGTATTTGTTTGACTAGAGTGAGCACACTGTGGGGAAAGGCATGGTGATGTCAAACCTACTGGGCCACATGATCTATGCAGTTCAAACAAATCATATATTCCTGCTTTTGAACACGCTGAAAGCATGACAAACCAGACCTGAAATGCGTCTGTGGTAAACCCCTTTAAGGCCTTTTCAGGCCTGGTGCCTAAGGAGGGCAAACAAGCCGTCCCTTTTTGACTTTGCAATGTATTATTGGTACAGGGGGGCTTGTGATATGAGGGAGTTATTTCCTTGGCAGTCATCTAACACCCAACTTCCAAGGACTCCTTTTATGTGTTCTTTTATATTGATTGGGTTCAGTGAATACCACTGCTTGTCTTGTGACAATAAGGGTACGTTCACATGAACGATTTGGACACTGAATTTTCAGCGACCAAATCAGCATCGTCTGATAAACGCCTCAATGCAGCACTTTTTAGACGAGGATTTGTTGCAGTTTTCCAACACTGTTTTTTTTCTGAAACACCCATACAAGTTAATAGCCAGGGCAAAAACCGTGGCAAAAACCGTGCCGAGGCTTAAAGGGAGTGTGTCATCAAAAATGACTTGTTTAACTGACGTTTTTATGTTAAAAACATTTTTTAAGAATTTTTGGTTATTTTTTTTAATTTTCCATATCACTTTTAATATTTTTTAAAATTCTTAAGTCCTGCAGTTTTCACTTTGGCCACTAGACCTAATAATTGTCTGACACTTCCTGTTCCTGAGAAAGATTCTCAGATGTCTGCTCATTATCAGCACATAGAGGGTCAAACTGAAAGGAGACACCAGTGTGAATAGATAACACAGGATCCACCAGTCACAAGAGGAGATAGTCACGGTTCACCCTGTCACCTCCCTGCAGAGTGACTTCTTCCTAGGTCACAGAGCATGCCTCAAAAACTCTCCTATAGAAGTGAAAGGAGACTTAAGACTGACTCAGTCCCAATGTGCATAAAGCTACTGTAACGCATCTCTCTGACTGCTGTTAAAGCAGTGCAAACGAGGCCTAGTGGCCAAAGTGAAAACTGCAAGACTTAAGAGTTATTAAAAAAAAAGTTGAAAGTGATAGGAAAATTTTTAAAAAAAACAACCAAAAATTCCTAAAAAATTTGTTTAACATAAAAACGGGACTTAAACACTGACTCATTTTTTTGATGACATATTCCCTTTAAGGCTCTCCAGTGATCCTATGGGGATTTTCAGTGTTGAAAACTCTTCAAGAATTGAAACTGAATTCAGCGGCTAAAACAGCATCCAAAGAAGTGCAAAAATCACACGAAAAACCTCGTCATGCATGAATTACAACGCTGTTTTACATAGGAATCAATGAAAATGAACTGGGGACGTATTGGAGGCTTTTTGTGGCTGTTTTTGTCAAGGAAATTATCCGAAAACAGCGTCAAAATCATCTGTGTGAACTTATTCTAACACCTCTTGCGGGCCGGGATATGTTGGGCAGCAAGAGAACAGTTAGGCTGCGTTCACACCTTCAGCTGGGAATGTGTAGAAGACCTGGGATCAGATTTTGGTCAAGATATGCTTGAATCTGATCCAGAGCCCAGAAGGATTCAGGCAGTATTGAAAGCCAAAGGTGGATTTCCCAAATAATAACAAAATAATAAAAATTAACGTTTTGATTTTTAGGAGCAAAACAGTAACAATGCAGTTACAGGAAAGAATCTGCAGAACTGAGCAGATGCTAAATACTTGCAAGTCAAATTTATGTATGATATGGGTAAGATGACTGTATATAAACTTACAGTAGCCTCATGTACAAAGCTGTAGTGGATAGTGAGAAATGGAGCCTGAAAGTCACAAGTTCAAAACATTGTTACCCTTTTGCTTGTCAGTGTAAAATATATTTATTGGATATGACTTTAGGACACAAAAAAATTGTAAATATGCAAAACACTGCAGGAACATTTGTGGAGTCTCTGAATTTGTTCGGAGGAAAAGTATCACCTCCATCAGATCCTGCATACATGACCTCACATCTGATCTTATTATTTCCAGGCTAGAGAACGGCCTCTTAACACTAACTTGGGTTGGGGGCAAAGCGGTGACCACAGGGGAAACATCTCTAACAATGTCAGGGTATAAAGGAATTGCCTCAGCCGCAGTCCGTTTTGATGAATGGTTGATCTTCTACTTCTTTAAATGCAGGTGAAACATTTTGCTGAAATCTGTTTGCCCTGGGAGCAGAATCTTTTCCCCTGGGGCAGCGCTTTGCCTGCTCCATGTCATCAATTACACTCCTCATGTGAGGAGGCTGAAGATATGGGAGCAGCAGCACTGGCCGGACCAAATTCCTCTTGCACTTTGCACTGCACCGAACTAACTGGACCAACTTATTATATATTTTGGGAGTCGGAGTCGGTCCCTTTTATGACGACTGATTCTTGCAAAATAGGCACCGACTCCACAGCGCTGCCTAAACGGATCCAACACGCAGCTGTGTGTTTGGATGCGTGTTGGATGCAGCAGAATCGCACCCTATAGTTTTAAATAGGGCTCCTGCTGCGTTTTTCAGACCAAGAATTGACACGACAATTCTTAGAACAGATCCGAAAGAAGTAATGAGTCACGCATTTCATGACGACTCCGACTCCTTCAAAATAGGCACCGACTCCACCGCCCTGATGATGAGTTACATTCTACTTGACGCTGTTTTGTTGGGCGGGTGCCTGTGCGTACCTTACCTGGGGAAGAGATGGTACCAGGATGCTCTATGGCAAGAAGGCATGGCAGAGTGATGCTCTGAGGAATGTTCTGCTGGGAGACCCTGGGTCATGGCATTTATAGGGATGTTAGGGTATGTTCACACGGCGAATTGCGGTGCGCATAGATACATGCTGCAATACACCTGCTGTCAAAAATACATGCTGGCCAGCGCATACTTTCCGCACCAAAATGGCCCTGCCTTCTATTCAGTTCAGTTTACCGTGGCAGGTAAGCACCCGAAAAAAGTGACGTGTCACTTAATATTACGGGCGCACAGCATGTGGCAGGAAATACACTTGTTTTACACAGCATTCAAAAAGTGCAATTATTTTACTGTAATTGCGCATCATACTTGGGTGCAATTACACAGCGCAGTACGCCCCGCAAATCCGCAGTGTGAACATACCCTTCGTTTGATATATAGCACCTACTTAAACTTTGTTGCAGACCAAGTATACCCTTTTATGACGGCATTAGTCCTTAAAGGGGTTGTGTGAGAAACCAAGAAAAATAAGAACATACAGTGCAGTTATACTAAAGATTAGCAGTAACTATGCGTCACAATCCAGAGAGTGAAAAACGTACAGAAGCTGTTATATCGTATATTATTACCATGTTGGATCTTTCTCCTCACTGGGCTAGTGGGCGGAGCTACAGTTGCTAGGCGCGCTGTGTGAATACTACATTTCCCACAACAGATCTATAGATTCTATATAGTATATCCTTTAGGACAGGTTTCTGCTGACGAAGGAGCCTGGCGGCCATTTTGTTCTTCTGTAATGATTATTCCCTAGACTTTTCTAATCAAAGTTATTTAGGAATATTTTCATTATGACATGTAGTTTATCTATTTAGTTTTCTTCTATTCCTGGAGAACCCCTTTAATGGCGTTGGCCTCTCAGCAGAATAATGCCCCTGCCAGTGCCACATGTAAATTAAGTAATAGTTTAAAGGGTACAACAGAATAGGTTTTAACAGCATAAATAGGCCCGTTTGAGAATGAAGTATGGCAGAGAGGCAGCACATCCAAAAATGTGGTATTTTCGCCTGAAGAAGGCTCTTTTTAGAGCCGACCCGTTGCTGCTTTTTATTTAATAAACTACCACATTTTTGGATGTGCTGCCTCTGCATTTTTTGGATAGTTGAAAGGGTATTTCCATCTCATTGATTACCTTTTAAACATGTAGGCAAAGGCAAATATTATTACCAAATACATTGCTCTTCTGACCTTGCTTCTGTTAAATGTCAGGGCCATTCTTATCTCCTGCTCTTGTTTTTTTTAGAAATATTTTTTACACTATTCACATTTCAGACTAAATAACCTGTTCCTTTGATTTGACAGGCTACAATGGTCGTGTTTATATATAATTTGTGTAGGTTGTTTTTTTGTGTATGTAATGTATGCACCATCATTTATTAAATATTTTTATTATTTCATTTATTTTTTTCTTTTTTTTTTCCTTTTAATCACATTGAGGGATAGGTATTCTTACACTTGTTTTCTACACTTAGTAATGAATTAGCATTCTCCTGTATGATAATACATTTACACAGAGGCTGCTGTTAGGGCAACACACAGTTATCCCTGACATCAGGCTTACTATGTAGACAACCCTGGGGGCTACTCTAAGTCCCCAGGGCTGACTGTTTTGATATTAACCTTTTGATGACGCCGCGGTCACGGGCTTCTGAAGGCAGTGACGTCTTTTGGCTTTGTTGCCGACAGAGAACACAATTCCCTTCCCTCCCCCCTTCTAAGTCTTTAAAGGGGTTGTTTCACTCCATCGATTCATCTTGTTCAGTCCTGCTTTCTTGGTTTCATTTTTGAATGTAGGGTTTACTGGTTTTACTGGCCTGCAGTGACGAGCTGCTGAGGACACCAGGTCTAGCTATAGCAACCAGCACTGGCAGCCTGTCAGGAGAGATCGAACAGGTCTGTAGCTATAGCAACCTGAGGGGCTGATGCAGCCCATACAAGAGGGGAGATCTAGGCATAGGTAGGACACTGTTAATGGACACATATTGCAAAGTGACTTGTTTTTGCAAGATCTTGAACATAAAAAACAATCCTTGTAGTGAGACAACCCCTTTAAGGCTATGTTCACATGGTGTAATTGCGGAGCATATTTCGCCCCACAATTACACCGTGTGTGCGGGGGGCGGGGTGGTGGGGCTGGCAGCCCGCCTGCCCCATTGACATGCATTAAACTGGCGTGTATACGCCGTGAATAATTGGCATGTCACTTCTCTCCCCGCTCGCCATATTGTGCGAGTGGGGAGGGGAGACGGAATCCATAGTTCTCGGAGAACTGTGGATTACCGTAATGACTGGGACGTATCTCGCGAAATACGGGGCGAGATACGTCCCATTTTAAGCCGTGTGAACATAACTTTAGGGTTGCTCTGCTCAGGAAACTGGGGATGTTTTGGGAAAACTAGTCTGCTCCATTTAGCCTCACCTCTCAACGTAAAGGATCTGCTACTGCTGCCCAGATACCAGAGGACACTTTCAGAAGTCTTGTGGAGTCCACGCCCTGATTGCAGTTTTGGTGACATAGTAGGACCAACACAATATTAGACAGATGGTTTTAAAATTTTTTTTTTTTTTAAGCTTTGTGTTATAAGGCTATGTCAACACAGCTAATGTTAAAATACTGTTGAAAATTCGACAGTATTTTACCATCGTGGTACCGCTTTTTTATGTTGCGGGTTTGCGCAAAAAACCATCGACAGGTTTTGGATTTCCCGTCAGCCCAGTACATTGACTGTGCAGGAATCCGCCGGAATTGGAGAACATGTTCTGTATTCCAGCTGAGGGCAGTGGTTTAGAAAATCTGTGCACATCTGTACAGCACAGATTTTCTATTACTGTCTATGGGGCACTGGTTACAGTCAGATTTTCGGTGGATTCTGAATACTGAATCTGCCGAAAATCCAACCAGACACCAGTGCTGTGGAGACGTAGCTTTAGGCTGGTTAACACCTTTGTTATGGCTGTTGAATGTGTATTGTTGCTTCTTTATGTTGTTTGCTTTGTGGTTACCAGTTACATTTTAACAGTAGTGAAACATTGTCTTGATAAAGTGACTCCCTTGTACTATGGACCCCTTGTTTTCACTTCATGTTTAAACTGTGATATTCTTGTGTATCATCCTCTACTTCACCCAGATTGTAATGTATTATTCTACACGGCATTGGTGGCACAGGGGCCGGTAGGTGAGGTCACTTTTAAAGCCAATTCCTAAATTGCATGGAGGAGACTGAGCTCACAATTACTATATTTACTATTTTGCCATAGGCAAACTTAAACTCTATCAGTTCTCCGTCTATAAAGCACTAAAACTTAACTTTTGATAATAGAAATGGAGTTATTCTTTCACAATTAGAAAGGGATACATTTATGAGACAAATTGAGAGGTTAGAAATCAGGTTTTTTAAAAGTGTGTTATAGAGGTTAAGTGTTGTACATAATAAAAGTTACGTTTTAGTGCTTTATAGACTGAGAACTGATAGAGTTTAAGTTTGCCTATGGCAAAATAGTAAATATAGTTATTAAAAGTCACTCTTTGTTTTCTTACTAGATTCCCATATTTTTGGGACTGCTTGAGCTCACGATTGTCACAGCTCACAAGTTATCAGAGATATAAAGGGGTGCTATATATTAAGCTCTTTAAGAGCGGCGGTCTCATATACTGTTCTTACATGAATGCCGTCTATCGCTCTGTTCACCCTGATTGTGAGGAACGTCAGCGGAGAGGCGAGAAGGAAGCCGCAAGGAATCTGAACTTTCCTTGTCTGCTCTGTAGGAAAGTCCCTGAGAGCAGAGGAGCGTTTTCTTTTCTTTTTTTTTTTCAGTTCCTTCTTCCTTTTTGAAGTACAATATTTATAGGCTAAACACATCTCCCAGCCTATTCTGCCTCACACAGCGGATAGACTTGTATCAATCTACACAGCCCTAGGTGACTGCTGTTTAAGGGGTTGTCCACCTGCTATAAAAATACTAGCAGTTCTTGGGGCCCTATTAGAATAAAAGTATAAAAATACTAATGCTTGTCTTGCTCCGATATCCAGTTCCAACGCGGTGTCGTCCCGGTCTTATGTTTACATGCTGTCACTTCCAGATGGGACGTCATCACAGCGGCCTCTGATTGCCAGCAGCTCCTCATGCTGCTTTCGTCTTACATTGATATTACTTTCCAATCGTGCTGTTATTTAGCCGTTCACTCTTGTAGTTCTGCAGGTTCCTTTGGGCTTATTGTCTCTTTCATATTTCCCTTCTTTGTATTTTCACTTTTGGTGTTGGTCACGTGCACACTTACCAGCATGTGACGTGGGACCACTGTAATGGAGTTCATTTATTTTCACTCGGTTCTCTTTGCCACTCACCTCTCACTCAGGTGGCAAATTGAGCATAAATCACACCCCAAGTTTAGCACCGCAAAAATATATCGCTGCCACCACCTTCCTCAATAATCAAAACAAGAAAAAGGAAATCGGAGGGAAGGGCTCTGGTCCAAAAATACCCCTTGCCAACCATTACAGGCTTACTGTTCTCCAGCAGTTTCAAGGTTAAAACACTTCTTCAAGGTTATGGGTTCTTAGGGCAAACAAGGACTTGACTTATTAATATGTTATATTTAATCTGAAAAAGGTACGGTGCTTACATACAAAAATACAATAAAATGACCTACATGCAACATTTATAAAATAAAAGGGGAAAAAACTTAGATAATTCCTAACACTTACAATGGTAGGTCTTCAGATCCTGGGGCACGGAAGAAATGCTCAATCAGCAATTGAACCCCAAACTGTGTACCTGATTATAAGGTGGGTCGGACAACTCATCCTTAATGAGGAGGGCTACTCACTTCACCCACTCGATGGCATCCACAGGCTATTTTTCAGTTTGACCAGGTCATTTGAACCCTGACCTTTTCTGTAACAGGCACTTTTCCCAGACCAGGTTATCACCGGTTATCTCTGCATTTTTTTTATGGCCCGGGCGGGTTAAGGGGCAAATCTGGTTTTGGCTTTTTTTGTCATATAATATTGGAGTCTGTATATACAAAAGGCAATAAAAATGATGCATAACATATACAGAGAGTGGACAAGAGGTAAGAGGAATTGTTTTAAGGGGTTATATAATATACCACAGATCAAGGCTACAAATTCAATTTGAAAGGGGGGTTCTTATAAGTCACTGAAATAGTATATACACAATATACATGGCTACAACAATACACATCATATTATAGCGTGCTACATTATTCCTATATATAACATATATTTCTATGATGTCTACAAACAGACCATATCAGCACATCATAGTTGCCCTGCCCATTTTCCTCACAGTGTTTGTTTCAATTTGTGAGGTTTTGTGTTGCCCACATATGTATTTTCTGTAATAGTGTCATAATAACTATACTGTCTACAGTATCTTTTGTCATCAGCTAATTGAGGATATTATGGCGGTGTTAGGTTTAACAGGTTTACAGTTCCTATTGTGGTAAGATTCTTTGCTATGAATTGTAGATTCCTGTTAAGTGTTTTTAACTGTCATGTCCAATTTTACAATAAAGTATATTATGTGTATATAGTTTTTGCTTCTCTTACTATTGGCTTTCTTAGGCTATGTTCACACGGCTTAACTGCGGGACGTAATTACGCCCCGCAAATACTCCGTGTGGACGGGGGCGGGAGCAGGGGAGTGAGCGGAGGGCCGGCACTTCGCCGCTGGTAAATGACATGTCACTTATCTCCCCGCCCCGCGGATTCTCCGAGCAGGGAGAGGAGACGTAATCCATAGTTCTCTATGAGAACTGGGGATTACCGTAATGACTGGGCCGTTTTCGGCCCGTAATTTGCGCACTTCGGCACGTAATTACGGACTGAAATACGGCCCATTTTAAGCCGTGGGAACATGGCCTTAGTGATGCTGTTGTGTTTGAGCCTGAATAGTCCCATCATTAGTTTGTTTCCCGTTCAGAAGTACAAGAACGAAAACAGAAGAATGAGGAGATGCGGCGCTAGAACCAGGGCCCCCAGAGGAAGACGAGTTGTGTGTTGTTTTTTTTTTTTGACATACCAGGGCCCCGGGAGCCGTTGTATTATTTTTTATAGGAGGTGGACAACCCCTTTAAGTGTTCGGCTTTATAGAGAAAAGCACAAACTACAGGATTGAAAAGATGTATTTACTTTCTGTAACGTGTGACTACATTATTCTCATTTCTTTGTGCTGTGAACCACTTCTGTGGTCTCCTTGGTGCTCAAAAACTTTATTCCTTTGAGGTGTTTCTCAAGGTTAGGAAATATGTACCGTAGTAGTCTGAAAGGGCCAAATCTGTGGAGGAGGCTGGAAGTTTTACAACTTCAAAGTAAAGATCTGTTAAATTTTGGTGCGTAAAGCCCTTCTTGTATTGTCTTGAAGCTTGTCTTTGTTTGGAGACCAGTTGTTGTTTCAGTTTATGTTGTCGTGAGAGTTGACTTCATTTGTAGGAAATCTACAAGCAAAATTCCACTTTTGTCTCAGAAGTGTATCAAAAGCATATATATTATCCTAACCTAACTGGACTCCAAAATGACAGCTCCTACCTAGATAACCAGACCATTGGTGTCACTCAATCACAAGCAGTGTGATTGAGTGACAGCTCACCGTCTTGATGCAAGGCAATAGAGAAAAAGTCATGAAAAATAAATGTTGCCAGCATCAACCTGTTAAATAAAAAATATATTCCGTATTTATTCCAAACAAAACATAAAGTACAAAAAATAGCGGTGAAAGCAAGATAGGGATGGAGAAGGCAAACTAGCCGATGCGTTTTCAACAGGAGCTCTTACTCATGGCTTAAATAACAACTCCTGTTCGAACCGCGTTGGCTCGTTGCCCTTCTCCATCCCGATCTTGCGTTCACCAATATTTTTTGCTATTTTTTTTTTGTACTTTGTATTTTTCGTTTGTAATAGACATGGAATATATTTTCATTAAAGAGTTTGATGTTGGCATCACTTGTTTTTCATATTGCTCAAATAAGGCTAGGTTTACACTTGTGTTGGAGATTCCATTCATCGACTACAGTGGGGGCTGTCAGGTTTCTACCTACCCTAAGTTCTTATTTTTGACAGCGGTTTGGATAAACTTGTCAAATTATTCAGGATGACCAGAACCAGAATCCCATTAGAGTCTGTAGGAGAAAATACTGGAGGTATTATGGCCTCTGGAAATTGCCCCCAGCAGCCTAATAACTCTAAACTCCACGGGGGTAGGGTTAACCCTAACTTTAACCCCAGCTCTATTCTGAAATACATTGCTAACCCTAAATCGACTCAGATTAAAACCCAACCTCCAAAGCTGGTAAGCAGCCAAATGCTTCCAGGCTGCTTGGGGGTAGGGTTGACCCTAACTTTAACCCTGACCCTAATCTGAAATCCAGCCCAAAGGGTATGTTCACACGGCACGTTGAGTCTGTGTGAACATACGCTTTTAGCTGCGTGTTTGGATCCGTCTGTCGGACCCTAAACAGACCCAAACACACATCTAATAAATATCAATAAGATTTAAGGTATGTTCACACAACATTTTTCAGATCCGTTTTTCGGACCCAAAACGGATCCAAAAAACGTATCTAACGATGTGCAGTTTGCTTTAGATTGGTTTCAATGTAAAACGATATAGATCAAAATTCAATGTAAAACACGCATCTCTTCAGTATAATAATAAAACCACTCAACATTATATAATAAACTATTAATAAATGTATTAGTGACAGCTACGATAATTTCTAAAAACACCCATTCTATACTAAAAAAAAACTGCTTTTATATCATGCAATACATATAAAAAGTGATTTATAAGATTAAACACGTAAAATGCTGGAAGCGCTCTCTATTGGACTTCATCTGAAACACATGTAAAATGCTTTGAAAATGTAGGTCATTAGGTTACTAAAGGACAAATGAGTCCTCTAGGGGGTGATTTAATGTATTGCACTAAAGATTCTACCTTTTCAAACTACAACCTCTGTGGATGGTATCATTTGTGAATAGTCTCAAGTTCGTTGCCTGCATTTTATCTAGTGTATACATATTGAAAAACGCATGCAAAACGCATCCAAAAAAGCATCTGAGTTTTTGGACACGTTTTTTGGATGCAGTTTTTCTTCTGGTAAAAAAAACGGATCAAAAACGTCGTGTGAACATACCCTTATATTGCTTTTAATATGAAACACGCATCGGCGCTCACACGAGTGATCGACAATGCATGTTTCATTGCGTCTTTCGAACTGACATGTCAATTCTTGGTCAGAAAGACGCAGTAGGAGCCCTGTTTAAAACTATAGGGTGCGATCCTGCTGCATCCAACAGGCATCCAAACACACAGCTGCGTGTTGGCTATATGTTGGATCCGTTTAGGATCCGATCAGCGCTGCATTTTTGGATGCGATTTTCAGATCCAGCACGGATGCAAAAGCGCAGTGTGAACGGCCCCTAACTCTAACTTCAAGCCTAACCCTAACCGAAGCTTCAAGCCAAAACCCTAACCTGAATTCCTGCTCCAACCCCAAGCTAGGGTAAGGGCCAGGGATTATTTTTTAGCAAATGCAACTAAAATTCAGTTCAGGCCAGCCAAAATCAAATCGCTGATATTTGGATCGAGTTGATCTGTGATCCTTATCACTACAGGTCAGGATTGGGTTTCATTTTGTGAATGAGAGTCATCTGTGTTTCTATTTACTGACAGCAAGCAGAGGCAATGTAGATTGTGACAATGCCAATTTTTCCACTACCACTTTATAAAGTTGATGATACATCAACTTCATATAGGTATTGTGGGCTATAGTGGGATTCCAGGCCACTCATCGGTATATGTTAGCCATATGTTGTCACCTGCTTTGCCTGGAATATCACTTTAAAGGGGTTTTGCCATGATGTAATGTTGACGTGGGATCCTCTAAAATGGGTATGTAACCACTTTTCTAAATATATGTGATTACAAAAAGTGAAGCCTGTGAAAGCTACAGCATTGCTCAGTCCCCCTTAGTTTCCTGAATGTTTACATTAGACACGACCAGAGGAGCTGACAGGAGCTGATCTGGCCGGGCTTGCGTGTTTGCACTTTTTATCTGATGACAGGGGAGATGAATGAGCTTTCAAGGGACTGTGGAGAAAGTGCAGTGTATGAGTCTGTCTGCTGTATAGAGAATCCACTGTTGTAATGTTATTATTTGAGTTAACTTTTGAGACGTCCCCTTTTTCCTCACTTTCCGCTCACCCCCTCCCTCTCACCCCTGCAGCGTTCATGACTCAGCATGATTTGTTTATATTCTCCCCTGAGCTGATAAGGAGGTAAGGAACTCACTTCGTGGCAAAACCCCTTTAAGGTTAGTTTGTGATTGCGTGTAAATTCTTCTGTGTAAATGGCTTGGAAAACCCCAGGCGTTCATCGTTAAATAGAAAGCGGCAGAGGAAAGCACCTGAGTAAAGAGGTCACTGTACTGTACCTGCAAATTACCCAGTGCATCTCAGTGAGTAACTGTGTGGCTGCTTTCTGCCACTTTTTGCTGCCAGTCACATCCATGCCCCTGCTGCGGAGGTTAATTGCCCCTTTTAGAAGGAAAAAAACAAATCCATTGATTAAATGTAACCTGAATGCAAATGAAGGCTTCTTAATCTAGTGTAGACAGTAGCATGTGTAGTGCTGGAAGGGATTACTGATTTATTGCCCTGTAGGATGTGTCTGTGCACAGTCATTGTGTCTGCAGCTGACATCCGTATTAATGGGAACAATGCCTCGTGCTATGATAACAAGCTGCCGACTCAGCATCTTGGCTGCTTCTGTGCTCACAGCAGAGTCCTTTTATTAGGCAGCTCCAGCCAAAATCCTGAATTCTGTTTATTTTAGTAGCCTGTCCTTGACGGATCTCTGTAGCCATTTTATATCCACTACTAAAATTCTCCATGACCCAATTCACATCTGCATCACAGATTCCTTCAAAAAGGGCAGCAAGCAGAGCTAATTTTTTTGACTGATGCCATGATGGACTCCACTATAGTGGTCCGTCGGGCAACACTGGTGTCCGTTATGTAATGCATGTACATAAAAGCAAAGATCAAACTTCATAGGAAACTATAAAAAATAAAGAAACAAGGAATCTTTATTAACTACTTGCTGACCTCCTGTCAACTTTAAAGGGGTTGTCTGACTACAAGGATTGCTTTTTATGTTAAAGATCTTGCAAAAACAAGTCACTTTGCAATATGTGTCCTACCTATTCCTAGATATTCCCTCTTGTATGGGCTGCATCAGTTCCTCAGGTCGCTATGGCTACAGACCTATTTGATCTATCCTGATAGGCTACCAGCACTAGTTGCTGTAGCTACAGACCTGGCTTCTACTGCAGCCTTGTGGAAGTCAGTAAACACACCCCTGAATTAAAAGTAACACAAGAAAACAGAACTGAGGTGAGATGAATCAGTGTAGCGAGACAACCCCTTTAAGGGCAGGTTCACACAGCGTTTTGTGGGCCGTTTAACACATTTTACGCGCTGGAGCACAGCCCAAAATTGGCCTCAGACTAGCTTCACATCTTCCTTCATTGAATATAATATAGAATACGCCTTGTCCTCCAGCGTTGGCAGTTTATCCGCACAGACGTTCTAAAATAGCTGTACACTGTGCATCTGCGCGGGCGGAGAGCTGGTTGTCAGCAATAGCGGACTCTCCACTGAGAAGATGAATGGCTGATTACCATTCCTGGCTTCTGAATGAGCGCTGTGTACACAGACAGGCAGGAAGCCTGTGTCAGCTTCCTGGACCGGTTATTACATGTAGCTGAGGTTAATGTACCAGCCTCAGTTACAGGGAAAATAACTCCCCCCCCCCCCCCCTTCTTCCCCCCAAAAAGTGATATAAAAATGTCCCCCAAAGGTCTTTTTCTGGGGGCACAATATGTAGAGCAAAATAACACACACTGCCAAAATGGCAACTTTTATTCCTGCCCCCGACGACCCTTAAACTTTATATTATCGATATATAAGTGTCCGGGATGGAAAGTGACACAATTATTAAACATATTTTAGCACTGCTTGTTCTGTTAAGAAATAGTTAAAGGGAATGTGTCATCAAAAATTTTTGGTTATATTTCTTTTTAATTTTTCCATATCACTTTCAATATTTTTAATAATTCTTTAGTCCTGCAGTTTTCACTTTGGCCACTAGGCCTAATAATAGTCTGACACTTCCTGTTCTGTAGAGAGAGATTCTCAGTTGTCTGCTCATTATTAACACAAGCAGGGTCAAACTGAAAGGAGACACCAATGTGTATAGATAACACAGGATCCACCAATCACAAGAGGAGATAGTCACAGTTCCCCCTTTCACCTCCCTGCACAGTGACTTCTTTCCAGGTCACAGAGCATGACTAGAAAAGTCTCCTATAGAAGTGAATGGGACTGAGTCAGTCTTAAGTCTCCTATGTACTGTAAAGCATCTCTCTGACTGCTGTTAAAGGTAGTGCAAACTTGGCCTAGTGGCCAAAGTGAAAACTGCAGGACTTAAGAATTATTAAAAAAATATTAAGGGATATGAAAATTAAAGAAAACAACAAAAAATTCCTAAAATTGTGTTTTAAGTAAAAGGGACTTAAACAATAGTCATTTTTTTGATGACACATTCCCTTTAAATATAAAAAAACTAAAAAGCCTTTTTTTTTTTTTTTACTGTTTTCTCTCATATAACAAATCCAAAGGAAAACTTAATGTAAAAATTACATCAAAATAAAGCCTAACATCTCAAGGAAAAAAGGCAAAAACCAAGCACAAGCAAGCGTTTTGGTGTTCAAACCAGTGTGTACAACAGAAAAGAACAATGTGCTTGGTCAGGACGGAGAGGGGTCAATGGCCCAGTCAGGATCTGGTTAAATAATCAAAGGAAGCATCAATTAAAGTTAAAAGCAATTAAAACAAAAATTGGGACAAAAAACTTCCCCAAAATACCCACTGAGCTGTGAAATCACAAAGTGTAACCCCGCACAACATAAACAATGTCCAAAATTTATGAGAAACATGGTTTAGGATAAGGATGCTTTCACACCGAGCATTTTTTGTGCAAAAATATATGTGCCTTTCTGCACCAAAAACGCTCCGTTTGAAAGCACCCTAAGACTATGTTCACACGGCTTATTTCGTGGCGTAATTACGGGCGTATTTACGTCCGCAAAAACGTCCCGAAATACGTTTCAAATACGTGTCGCAAAGTGTGGCGCGTATTTCACGTCGTAAATACATTCCACATTCTTTACTATCGGGATTTACTTGCAAAATACGCCTCAAAAAAGTGACAGGGACTTAATTTTACGATCGTATTTACGGACGTATTTACGCCCATAAATACATTGCGAAAATTCGCCTCGTCTGAATGACGAGGCGTATTTTACATTGGAATCAATGCTAATCTAATTGTTCATTATTTGAAACGTATTTCAGGACGTATTTACGGACGTAAATACGTCCGTAAATACGCCCCGAAATAAGCCGTGTGAACATAGTCTAAGGGCGCATCCCCACGGCATAGGACAAATACCGGCCGGTTTGCCGGCCGGTATTTGTCCTGTTTTGCGCCCGTCCCCACGGCCGCGGGGGAGGGCGGCGTTTCTCCGGGATGAGCGGAGAACAGCCCGCCCCCCGCCCATTGAGAAGCACATATTCCGTCCGAAAACCGGATGGAAGATGGTGCTTGCTCAATGTTTTACCGCCGGTGGCAAAACCGCCGGACGGAAAACCCATGCAGTGGGGACTGCTGCACGGGTTTTCCATAGAGCACCATTGTGCTCATTTTCGGCTGGTTTTTCAGGCGGTCTGAAAAACCGGCCGAAAACCCATGCCGTGGGGACATGCCCTAAGACTCGCAGTCAAACACATCGCACCTCAGTACTTGAAACTCCCATGGAACAGAAAGAAGAGTTTTGTGCAAGCAAGCCGACACTTTCGGGGCACGTTCCGGAGATAGATGTGGAACCTGCACCCGTCAGGCTTTGATGTCATATGCTATCATTATGCCACTTAAGTCTATAGTGGAAACACCCCTTTAATGGTTTTGTGAGTAAGGCCCAAGCAGAATCCTAAATTTATATTTCTGAGTTACTGTGTTTATCAGTGATCATGGTTTAATGCTCAGGTTAGTGCATCAATGTACAGAATATGGGTAGGTCCACACGGCGTATCTGTCTACACCGCTAAACACCTGCTGTTGAAAAGTATGCACATGCCAGCACGTACTTTCAGCAGCACTCCAGCCCCGCTCCCGGTTACTTTCACTTTTCCCGGTGCATGAACGCCCAAAAGAAGTGGCATATCCCTTCTTTTTACGGACGTGTACTTTAATTTTACCGTATTTGCGGGGCATACTTAAGTCGCATTGCAGTGCACTTACTCCACACAAATACGCTGTGTGAACATACCCTATCAGTAAGAAACTGTTTGTCACATATTGCAGATTGCTGGCAGTAGGCACAGAATGGCGGTATGTCCTCGAAGAACTGTAATCGGTAAGCTTGTAAAATCTTTATAGTTTGCTTTGCATAATAGGAAAATGATTTACTAGGCAGCCTGCGATAACTTACTCCCAACGGCAGTAAAGAAAAAGAAATATTCCTTTTGTTGCAATGTTTGGTATTTATGAGCAAGACATGATGTAAAATCCCCAGCGCTGGCCGCTCGCAGCGAGCCGGCCATGCATGTGAATGAGGAGTGCGGCGCTTGCGGACATTCTTCTCATTCACTACTATAGGAGCTTCCAAATCTAGCTGAGGGTGCGTGTTCGGAAGCTCCTATAAAAGTGAAGGGAGAGGACGGCTGCAAGCGCCGCCCTCCTCATTCACATGCATGGCTCATGACAACATCGAGGGATAGGTGTGAAGACAGTCTATCGCATACCTTACCTACCCTCTGTATGCGTGTGTATATATATATATATGTGTATATATATATATTATATATATATATATATATATTATATATATAATATAATATAATATAATATAAAATTTGCGTTTGTGTGTGTATGCTATATATAGTATTGATAAAAATGTAATAAAATTTTACTTGACAGTGATAACTAGGCTTTCCGTGTTCTTGGACTATGGAAAAAAGCTGTTGAAAAAGTGTAGATAATTTTCTGTGCTACATTATCATAGTGCATTATCTGTGACTTTTATCTTTGCTTATCTGTCTATTAAAAATGATTCTCTGCAGGTTGGGATCACACTTGCATGTGAGAATCATTTATTTATGGAACACACGTAACACTCAATTTAAATTGGCCTTGGGATACAATAACATACAAAGGTCTTTCTTGGGACATCGTTTGTTAAAGGGGTTGTCTCATTTCAAAGTTTCATAGGATGCATGAATGAAGAAATAATGCTGCTTTGCTCTGCCACTTCCTGGTCAGGGTGTCTGTAATTAGTATTCAGACTTCTTTGTTTATTAGTCTAAATTAAATAAATTACCTTCTCTGAGGTACAGAGAAGCTTCTGAGCTAATGTAAACAGTAGAGTAATCACTGTCTTTTGTCTGAAAGATCAGATAACACACAAGCTCTCACTGCCAGCACATGACCTGTGTCATGACATCTCTCCCTGCTATCAGATAGAACAAACAGCAGGGGGAAGAAGTACACAGGTCGGTCACTTGGGGAACCAGAAAGAGCACACTTGGAGCTCCTTAACAAAAAAAAGATGAACAAAGAAATATATTTGGAAAACGTCTTCATTTAGTGTTCCCTACATTTTGAAAGCTGTTCTTTGTAGTGAGACAACCCCTTTAAGTCTGGTTTCAACATACAATGTCACCGACTGCTGATATTTAGCGCATGAGATTAACTGGAAGATCCCACCATTTAGTATGAACATTTTGCTTATAAAATAGCTGTATGTGAAGTGCATGTAGTGATAGGCAGTCTCATAGCACCTCTCTGCAGTACAGTGCGATACTACATGTGCCAGGATGAGCGGCTCCTTTGGGCACCAGGTGAGGGCTCCATATTCTTTTTTTTCTGGTACATTGTGTACAAAGAAAGCAGGTCCTGTTCTCATCATAGAAAGTGATTTCCAGCTTCCAGCAGCTCTTTCTGATGTTCTATGTAAAGACTTGCTTTATCTATATTCGTTATCTGCCTCATTTTTCTTAATCTTCATTTTGTATTATGTTGGTGACATTTTGGGGCTTTGGAACCAATCACGTTGGTTGTCCTGGAACCAATTATTATTGTTTGTTGAGGGACCAAAGTATTAGGCTACTTGGATTAGACAGTTCTGGACATTGTGAAAATTAACCCCATCAGCCCCAGGTATGTGTTTTGCTACTTTAGGTATAATGTGCACACCTTTAAAGGCATATTCTCACCACATTGATGAGCTTTAACCGTGTAGGAAAAAGTAAATAAAGACAATTACCAAATACATTGCTGTTCTGATATTGCTTCCTTTCAGAGCTAGAGCAGATCTTATCTCCTGCTTGTGTACACAGGAATCCATCTCTCTGCTCTGGGGTGATGAGTCACTTCCTCCTAGGAGCTAGTTTATCTATGTTACTGGCAAACTTTTAACACTTAAGAACTCTGTATCCTTATTCTCTACTGTTTAAACCCTTCTATTAGCAAGGTTCTTCGAAAAGGCTCGGCTAGAAGAGCAGAGCTGAAATGTTAGTCACTGCTGTAGAACCATTCACAGCCTGAACAGGAAGTGAGCTTGAAGCTGGCTGTGAAAAGCAGGCTTTGCAAAAGTGTATGGTGAGAAGACCACTTGAAATACACCTGCCAATTAATGCCCTCCAATGGTGCAGGGCTAGCGCAGGTCCTAGTGGGGACATTAACCACTTACCGATGTTTGATGTAAATTTACGCCATAACGCCGTTAAGGGCGCATATTCCCACCTCCACACTTCACTGTTGGTATGCCGATTTTGGGGTTATATGCAGCGCCTTTTGGCCTCTAAACATGTGTATTATGGCATCCAAAGAGTTTAATTTTGGTCTCATCTGACCGGACTATATTCTTCCAGTACTTCACAGGCTTGTCTTATTGTTGTTGAGCAGACTTTAAAAGCGCTTAACATGTTTTTTGTTCAGCAATGGAGTCTTGCGTGGTGAGCATTCATACAGGCCATCGAGGTTATTGTTTTTTTTTAAACAATTATACTTGCTGATTTCAGGTCTTTCTGTAGCTCTCTACAGGTGGCTCTTGGACAATTCTTCTGATAATTCTTTTCACTCCTCTGTCTGAAATGTTACGGCAGCACCTGGTGAAATAATGTTCTTAAGGCTGTGTTCACACGGCACAGGACAAATACCGGCCGGTTTGCCGGACGATATTTGTCCTGTTTTGCGGCCGTCTCCACGGCCGCGGGGGGTCGGCTTTTCTCCGCGATGAGCGGAGAAGAGCCCTCCCCCTCCCATTGAGGTGTTCATATTCCGTCCGGCTTCCGGACGGAAGAATGAACATGCTCAATGTTTTTTGAGCGGACCGTGGGCCGCAAAACCACCGACCGGAAAACCCGTGCAGTGGGGACTGCTGCACGGGTTTTCCATAGAGCACAATTGTGCTCATTTTCGGCCGGTTTTTCAGGCGGTCTGAAAAACCGCAAACCGGCGGAAAAAACGTGCGAAAACCTTTGCTGTGGGGGCATGCCCTAACACTTCGGGTTTATGGCCCCAACAGTGTTCACTGGAACCTTCAATAATTTAGAAATGCCACTGCCATCACTATGTTTTGCAACATTAACATTATGAAGGTCTTGAGACAGCTAACTGCTTTTACCCATTATGAGATGCTTCTTGTGTGGTACCTTGGTAATGAGACACCTTTTTATAGGCCATAATTTGAACCAGCTGATGTCGTCACTAAGTGAGGATTGCTGTCTGATTGCTGGTAGATTTCAACTGTTTTCATGACTTTCCATAGTTTCTTCATGTGTTAAATACATTTTCTCTGTGTCATTTCCCATTATTACACATAATACAACCTCAATTCCAAAAAATTGGGACATTAAACAAATTGTGAATAAAAACTGAATGCAATGATGTGGAGGTGCCAACATCTAATATTCAGAATAGAACACAAATCACAGATCTAAAGTTAAACTGAGAGAATCTATCATTTTAAGTGAAAACTATGTTTCAAAATTTCATGGTGTCAACAAATCCCATAAAAGTTGGGACCATGCCGTTTTACCACTGTGTGGCATCCCCCCTTCTTACAACAGTCAACAGACGTCTGGGACAGAGGAGGGCCAGTTTCTCAAGTTTAGAAATGGAATGCACTTTCCCCTTCATGTTAATACAGGCCATCTAACTGTTTAATCTCTTGGGCCTTCTTTGTCGCACCTTCCTCTTTATGATGCCCAAATTTCTCTATAGGTGAAAATTTTGGAAAGCAGGCGGCCATTCAGTACCCGGACCTTCTCCTACGTAGCCCTGATGTTGTGATTGCTGCAGAATTGGTCTGGCATTATCTTGTTGAAAATGCAGGGGCTTCCCTGAAAGAGATGACGTCTAGATGGGAGCAGATTTTTGTTCTAAACTTTAACATAGCTCTCTGCATTAATGGTGCCTTTCCCAACATCAAGCTGCCCATGCACAAGCACTCTGCCACCCCATAACCCTCAGTGATGCGGGTTCTGACGGAGTTGATAACAACTTGGGTTGTCCTTGTCCTCTCTGGCCCGGGTGACATGGCGTCCCACTTTTCCATAAAAACTTTAAACCGTGACTCATCTGACCACAGAACAGTTTTTCCATTTTGCCAAACTCCATTTTAAATGGGCCCCACCAGTGCAAACGGCTGAGCTTGTGGAGCTTGCTTAGAAATGGCTTCCTCTTTGCCTGTAGATTTCAGCTGGCAACCGTGGGTGGCACGGTGGATTGTGGTTCACTGAACAATGCTTTCTGGAAGATTCCCCAACCCATTCTGTTATTCCATGACAGGGGCATTCGTTTTGAGGTTGCGTGCTTTAAGGGCGAGATCACGAGCATCCAGTAGAGTTTCACGGCCTTGACCCTTAGCACAGGATTGTTCCAGATTCTCTGAATCTTTTGATGATGTTAATGTATGGTTTGATGATGATAACTTTAAAGTCTTTTGCTATTTTACGCCTGGTAACACCATCCTGGTTTGCTGCACTATCTTTCCCGCGCAACAATGGTGGAATTGGGGATCCTCTTACCATCTTGGCTTCAGAGAGACACGACACTTCTAGGAGCTCTTTTTATACCCAATCATGTTGGCAATTCACCTAATTAGTGTTGATGGTCTTCCAGCTGTTCGTTATATGCTCAATGTCATTTTTCCAGCCACTATTGCTACTTGTCCCAACTTTTTGGGCATTTGTAGACACTGCTGAAATTTGAATCAACATATTTTTTACCATTAAAGTTTTACATTTACTCAGATTAAACTTTTGATCTGTCATCTATGTTCTATTCTGAATAAAATATTAGATGTTGGCACTCCACATCATTGCATCAGTTTTTATTCTTAATTTGTTTAGTGTCCCAATTTTTTTGGGAAATTTGAGGTTGTGTGTGTGTAATATTATTATATTATAATATTTAATATATTTTATATAAATATTTTATATATAATTTTATATATATATATATATATATATATATATAATATAATATATAATTATATTTTAAAATATAAATTTTTTTTTTTTTTTTACAAATAAAATATAACACCCCTTTTTTCAAATAAAGTTACACATAATTGCAGGGCTGTGGAGTTGGCAAGCCGAAGCTCCGGCTCCTCAATTTCCCAAACCTCCGACTCCTGATTCCCTCATACATGGCGCATGTTTAAGTGATAACTTTACTGTAGTAAAATGGTAACAGGCTGAGAGCCTTATGATACAATAATCACCTTATGATACAATAATCAAGCTATTTAGGTATAACAGACAGTGACAAGCAAAATGGTAACAATGTTTTGATCTTTTAAAACACTTGTGGGTAGAGTTGAAAAAAAAAGGTTATTTGTACCCAAGTCCAGTCTGCACCAACATTGGGAATGTTAGAAGAGACCTGGGAATCAGATTTTTGGGCAAGACCATGCTTGAATATGATCCAGAAACCCAGAAAGGGTTTTAGGCAGTATTGAAAACCAAAAGGTGGGTTTACCAATACTAACAAAATAATAAAATTAAAGGGGTTGTCTCACTACATTGATTCATCTTACCGCAGTCCTGTTTTCTTGGTTTCATTTTGAATTCAGGGGCATGTTTACTGGCTTCCACTAGGCTGCAGTATAAGTAAGGTCTGTAGCTATAGCAACCAGTGCTGGCAGCCTATCAGGAGAGAACAAACAGGTCTGTAGCTATAGCGACCTGAGGAGCTGATGCAGCTCATACAAGAGGGGATATCTAGGAATAGGTAGGACACTGTTAATGGACACATATTGCAAAGTGACTTGTTTTTACAAGATCTTTAAACATAAAAAGTCATCCTTGTAGTGAGACAACCCCTTTTAACCTTTGATTTTTTAGGAGCAAAACTGAAAACTAAGCAGTTGCTAAATACTTGCAAGTCAAATTTATGTATAATGTATGAAAGGGATGACTGTATATAAAATTACAGTGCCTCAGTACAAAGCTGTAGGGGATGAGAGATATGGAGCCTGAAGTCACAAGTACAAAACATTGTTACCATTTTGCTTGTCAGTGTAAAATATATTTATTGGATATGACTTTAGGAACACAAAAAAAAGTAAATATGCAAAAACACAGGAACATTTGTTGAGTCTCTGAATTTGTTCTGAAAAAATAGTATCGCCTCCAAACAGATCCTGCATACATGACCTCACATCTGATCCATTATTTCCAGCTAGAGAACGGCCTCTCACACTAAATTGGGTTGGGCGCAAAGCGATGACCACAGGGGCAACATCTCTAACCTTTTCAGGGTATAAAGGAATTGCCTCAGCCACAGTCAGTTTTGATGAATGGTTGATCTTTTCTACTTTGAAAACAGGTGAAACATTTTGCTGAAATGTGTTTGCCCTGGGAGCAGAATCTTTTCCCCTGGGGCAGCGCTTTGCCTGCTCCATGTCATCACTTACACTCCTCATGTGATAAGGTTGAAGATATGGGAGCAGTAGCACTGGCCTGGGCCCCAATTCCTCTTGCTCTTTGCACTGCATCGAACTAACTGGAGCAACTTATTATATATTTTGGGAGTCGGAGTCGGTCCATTTTATGACGACTCCGACTCCTGCAAAATAGCCACCGTCCCCGACTCCACAGCCCTGCATAATTGGTATTGCTGCGTAAAAGTCCAATCTATTAAATTATAACTTTATATATCCCGTACACTGAACCCTGTAGAAGAAAAAAAAATCCAAACGTCAAAGCTACACTTTTTTTTTTTGGTGATCAACAAGTTACATGTATGCCAAAGTGGTACTGTAGCAATAAAAATTGCACTTTAACCTACAAGAAAACGAGCCCTCACTTAACGTCCATGGTTAGAAAACCCAAAAAGTTATTAATCGGAGGAAATGGCTCTGTAGTAGTTAGTTAAAAAGAGAATGTTTTTCTTTTCTTTTTTTTTTTTTAAAAGTGCTAATACATAATGAGAACTCTACACATTTGGTTTTACCGCAATTGTACTTACCTACATATTACTGAGTACATTTATACCGAAAAGTGAACGCCATAAAAACACCTCCTCTCCCCAAATGGTGCAATTATTTTTTTTTATTCACACCCCACTTAGAACTTTTGGGGGTTCCTGAGTACATTATGTAGCAAGGTCAATGGCACCATTAAAAGATAGATCTTGTCCCGCAAAGAACAAGCCCTCACACGACTACATAGTAGAGAAATTAAAAAAAAAGCTATGGCTCTTGGAAGCCTGGGAGGAAAAGACAAATGCAATGGGAAAAAAGCGGTTATTAAAGGGTTAATAAGAGTGACTGGGTACTGTGGGGACCAGCGATTGGCTGCAGTATTCCCATTTCTTGAAGCCTGGAAACGTCTCCATGTCTTAAAGGGGTTTTGCGACAAAGTAAAATTGACGAGGGAAGTTTACAAATTAAATAATAAACATTTTTACTATTCATCATTATTAAAAATTCTGGACCGTTTTTGTTTTAGCTGCTCCTTTAGTGATCCATTGTTTACAGCTCGTCTCCAGGGGATACGACCAGGGCTGAGAGCTCCTCAGTCCTGGTCGCACATGCTCAGATATCACCTCTCCTCTCAAGCAGCTACTGAGTGTTCAACCCCAGGTGCTGTCATTGTATTCCTGTCCTCTGTACTCCTTAGTAATTAGTCAAACAGTGCAAATAAATTTAAAAAAGAAACGTGAATGAGGTCTGTGCATTGATAAAGAGAAAAAAAGATCCACAGATTTGGTTCCTGCAGGGATTTGAACCGAGGACCCTTGTCTGGAGGTAAAAACTTTACCTTTGAGCTACAATGTAGTTATTCACAGCTCTATACATAAACAGACCTTTCTTTGATTAGAGAGAGGAAAGGCATGGTGATGTCATCCTGCTGAGTCACATGATCTGCAATTCAAACAAATCACACACGCCTCCTACTGAGCACACAGAGTTGGATGCAGGAGGTAGGAAATTAGATCGTGACAAAACCCCTTTAAGTGATGCTAGAAATAGAGAGGGGCTGCATCCAAATATAGTTTTTTCCTGCACAGACGTATTCCCTGCCACCGGCTATTGCGCCACTGTGCAAACTTTATTAGTGATTTGGAACACCATAATCTAATGCCATTTCCTGGCAGTACAGAAGTACCATAATTTTAATTGCCAAATGTGGCTTTTATGAAGCCCTGCCCCAAGTACTTCTCTAGAGTGGGCACTTTTAAATGGGGTTGAAATAAACTCTACCCCTTTTTGTTGTGCGGTTCATATTTTTTTTTCCACCAAAATCAAAACTCTTGGCAAGTATAGTAAAAAGCTATTACTTTAGAAGATTGGAATGACTCTTAATAATTTAAGAAATAATTTATTCCGTGGTTTGGAAATACCCTTTGAAGTTAAAGCTCAACATTTATATTTTTTTTCTTAACCCCTTAAGCTGAACACCTGAAAAGTAGTTAAAGACCAGAACATTTTTTTTGTTTTTGCCTTTTTTTGCGTTTCAACAGTTGTAACTTTTTTTATTTTTTCAATGACGCACTTGTATGTGGGCTCGTCTTATTCGATAAAATTTGTACTTTATGTGGGAATATTTTAAATTAGCTTATAAATAATTGCATAATTTTTTTAAAATTTTTTTTTTTTTTTTTTAAATTTTTTTACACAATTCATATTTCACACTTAATAACTTGTTAGATTAATTCTACAAGTTATTACGGTCGTGTGGATACCTAATATATGTAGTTTTTTTGTGTGTAATATATGCACAATTATTTATTAAATATTTATTTTTATTTTATTATTTATTTTTTTTATTTTTTTTTTACACTTTTTCTGTTTTTTTTTTTTTCTTTTTTTAAATCCCCTGAAGGGAGAACTGTTTTACATTTTTTTTTTTTTTTAAACACTTAGTAATGTATTAGCATATTCATATATGCTAATACATTCTAATCTGTGTCACTTTGACACAGGCAGTGATCTGGACAGCACACAGTGCTCTATCATATAACCTTATATATCACAGAGCTCAGCTCCTCTTCTCTCTATCATATAACCCTATATATCACAGAGCTCGGCTCCTCTCCCTCTATCATATAACCCTATATATCACAGAGCTCGGCTCCTCTCCCTTTATCATATAACCCTATATATCACAGAGCTCAGCTTCTCTCCCTCTATCATATAACCCTATATATCACAGAGCTCAGCTTCTCTCCCTCTATCATATAACCCTATATATCACAGAGCTCATCTTCTCTCCTCTATCATATAACCCTATATATCACAGAGCTCAGCTCCTCTCCTCTATCATATAACCCTATATATCACAGAGCTCAGCTTCTCTCCCTCTATCACATCCTGCTCTTAGATAGCATAGCATAAACCAATTGATGGGTTCCCTTTAAAGGTTTGCTCCCTTGTCCATCCATGGGGGATAATAATAAAAAAATAGAAAAAAAACTGTAAACCTTGTAGACCTGAATGTTTCAAAGCCACTGTTGGTCCTGGTGATCCTGGCCGATGACATTACTGTTCACTCTTCTTGTGACCCTTCAGCCAGTCATAGGCTGCTTTAATCAGATGTGGTATAACGTGTAAGAGACTGCTGTAGCCTGTGAATAGCTGCAAAGTCACATGAAGAATGACCGGTGACATCATCAGCCTGGGTCACCGGGACAGGGCCGAAAAAAATCGGGCTTACAAGGTAATGTTTTTTTTCTCTTCTGCTCCGATTTTGATTCATCCCTGCCGGACTGGTGAGTAGTTCGTACTTTTGGAACCCCCTTTTAATTTTCCCTGTAGTGGCGCATCCGTGGGTATAGTGCCCCAACAGCTGGAGAGACATAGGTGGGAGACCACTGGTCTAGATGGTCAGACTGTCATCTTCTAGTTGATGGTTGTTAGTTGGTACATAGGAGGGTTCCCATCTGGCCTTTGCTCTTGATTGGCTGCTCTCAGTTGTCCCATATACACAGCTGTGCATGTATAGTTAGCTCTTCATCCTTTGTGACCGGACTAAAACCCCCACATGGGAATACCCCTTTAACAGTCTCTGCCTTTGCTTTACAGTTGCAAGTCATTTATGTATAGAAATAGAATAGGAAAAATTGCTTGTGACCTGTCGGCTTGACCTTCTGACTTTGCTGTTTTAGATGATGAGATGTTAAGATTCAATAATAATCCCTCCTCGTAATGATTCCGCCTCGCTATGTAAAATTCATTATCCCTTCCCTTTCAACCCTTCGCACCTCTTTAGCCTTTCAGATCTGTAATGTGCCCTTCATTGACTGAGAAAAAATTAGCATTCCATCCAGTTCACAAGCATTGTTCACATCCTAACAGCTTAAAGCCAAGGCTTCATTTTCCATAGATGTCACTTTTTATGATCTGAGCTCTAAAATGTGTGGCCTAAAAATGACTTTTAACCCATGCGATACGTACGTTGGCTTCATGAGGGTTGTTTGCTGTCTTTATACTAGAGCATCAGCCATATTATGTTGCTTATTGGTTGCACTTTATAGGCTTGTCCCCACGCCACTGGTTTGCGGACGGTTTTTCTAACGGTTTGCGGTTTTGCAGACTGAAAACCCGGCCGCAAACTAACACTCCGGGCCGCTATGGAAAACCCATACAGCAGTCCCCACTGGTGGTTTTTCAAACCGGCGGCCGCCTGAAAACATTGGGCATGTTCATTCTTCCGTCCGGTTTTCGGACGTAATATGAACATATCAATGGCAGGGATGTGGAGTCGGAGTCGGTGGCTATTTTGCAGGAGTCGGAGTCGTCATAAAATGGACCAACTCAGACTCCCAAAATATATAAGGTGGTCCAGTTAGTTTGATGCGATGCAAAGAGCAAGAGGAATTGGGTCCGGCCAGTGCTACTGCTCCCATATCTTCAGCCTCATCACATGTGGAGTGTAATTGATGACATGGAGCAGGCAAAGCGCTGCCCCAGGGGAAAAGATTCCGCTCCCAGGGCAAACAGATTTCAGCTAATTTTTTTTTACATGTTTTCAAAGAAGTTTTCAAAGAAGTAGAAGAGTTAAAGGGGTGTTATCGTTTTTATTAAATGGTCTCAGAATAAGGGGACAGTGAAAACAAGCAACTTGTGCAATTGGATGTCATTAGCAAAGCTGCCTTGTTCTCACAGTGTCCCTTATCTTGTGTTTTTATTCACACTGATATCCAGTGTGGGTCTAATCCCTCCCCCTTGAAATACACTAGCTGAGAGCTCATTTACAAATTTTGTACAGCCCCTGGGTCGATTAAAGGGCTGTACAGAATGACTCAGAGTTAGGGGCCCCTAGCATTTTTCTGTCTCCACACCTAGCAGAAAAAGACTTCAGCAGATTGTACAATGAGAAAACATGACAGTTTTGTCCCTGTGCCTAACTCTCCTGCATACATGCAGATGTGTGCCGTTCTTAGAAAGCTGTAATACATCTCCAGCTGTGAGATCAGTGCTCAGATTAGATTGAATGCAGCCTGTTGGTATGTATACAGCTCTTATAAAATAAGACTGATAGGGAGAGACACAGTGATATGTGGACTCAGAGGGGAGGGAGTCTCAGGCCAGCAGTGAAGGGGGGATGATGTCATCCAGCTGGGAGGGGAAGAAACGCCCCTGCATTCACAGAGTTGAGAAGCTCAGAGCAGTGTGAATGAGCCAAAGTAAGGAAGCGATACATCCCCTTTAAACCATTCATCAAACTGACTGTGGCTGAGGCAATTCCTTTATACCCTGACATTGTTAGAGATGTTGCCCCTGTGGTCACCGCTTTACCCCCAACCCAAGTTAGTGTAGAGAGGCTGTTCTCTAGCCTGGAAATAATCAGATCAGATGTGAGGTCACGTATGCAGTATCTGATGGAGGTGATACTATTTATCAGAACAAATTCAGAGACTCCACAAATGTTCCTGCAGTGTTTTGCATATTTATAATTTTTTTGTGTTCTAAAGTCATCTCCAATAAATATATTTTACACTGACAAGCAAAATGGTAACAATGTTTTGAACTTGTGACTTTCATGCTCCATATCTCACTATCCACTGCAGCTTTGTACATGAGGCTACTGTAATTTTATATACAGTCATCTTACATATCTTATACATAAATTTGACTTGCAGGTATTTAGCATCTGCTTAGTTCTGCAGATTATTTCATGTAACTGCATTGTTACTGTTTTACTCCTAAAAATCAAAATGTTAATTTTTGATTATTTTGTTAGTATTTGGGAAATCCACCTTTGGTTTTCAATACTGCCTGAATCCTTCTGGGCTCTGAATCAGATTCAAGCATATCTTGACCAAAATCTGATCCCAGGCCTCTTCTACACATTCCCAATGTTGGTGCAGACTGGATTTGGATACAAATACAGCTTTTTCTTCAACTCTACCCACAAGTGTTCAAAAGATCAAAACATTGTTACCCTTTTGCTTTTCAGTGTCTGTTCTACCTAAATAGCTTGATTATTGTATCATAAGGTGATAAAAAGCCTGATGTTTTCATGTTACTACAGTAAAGTTATCACTTAAACATGCGCCGTGTATGAGGGAGTCAGGAATCGGAGGTTTGGGAAATTGAGGAGTCGGAGTCGGGGCTTCGGCTTGCCGACTCCACAGCCCTGATCAATGGGAAGGGGGAGGGCTCATCGCGGAGAAAAGCCATCCCTCAGCGGCCGTGGGACGGCACTAAAACGGGACAAATACCGGTATTTGTCCTTTGCCGTGGGGGTGAGCCCTATCACTTATTCTCACTGATGTTGCTACATTATTTAGTCCTAATATTCCGTTCCTTTTATAAAAAAAAAAAATGTTTCTAGACAATAAGCAATATGTGCACCTCACGTTCATAATTGTAGATAGTAGCATCTGTTAACAAGGAGAGATCAGAACTTTACATTGTGTGGAATACCTCAGTCTACAAAGGTCACCTCTGGAGGATCAAGCATGATTATTACATAGACAGTGGGTGCCATGTAATGCTTCATTTGTCCTGTAGTAGTGCTGTAGGGACGCTTACTGCTCTGTTTCTCATCACATTACAGCTGATCGCTGACTTGTGAGCAGCATATTTTTCAGTGGTCTTTTTTTAGATTTTAATTAGAGCTTAAAGGGAACTTGTCACATAGATTATGCCTCCCTTGCTGAGGACAGCACAAGTTAGTGTCAGACCTGCTGTTCCCAGTGCTATGTTTCTTATTCTGTAAGATGCTGGAGTTTTAGAGCATTTACCCCTCATATTCATGAGTAGGTGTTAGCTCCACCCACCAAAGGCTAGCCCCGCCCATGACAGTTATTCACATGTTTCTACCTATTCAAAGTAATAGGTTTGTCAGTTGAGATGGGCGGGGCTAGCCTCAGGTGGGCGGGGTTTTAAAAAAACATGACTCTTTGAATGACTCTTCGAATGACTCTTCTGGCTGAAAACTGCAGATTTGAGCATTAAATACACGAAAACTACAGGATCTTACAGTCTTAGGGACACAGCGCTGAAGCCTGCATGTCTGACTCTAGCTTGTGCTGCCCTCAGCAAGGGGGGCATAAACTATGTGACAGGTTCTCTTTAACATATTGCCACCAGCCATTGTATACTTATGCGCTGCCATTGTTCACTTATCTTTTGCTGTCCCTGATAGTAGGCCATTAGTAATTGTTGCTAAAGGGGCAGTAGTGACCCCCTTCCACTCTTAAAGGGGTTGTCTCACTACATCGATTCATATTACCTCTTTCTCAGTTTCATTTTTGAATTAAGGGGCGTTTCCTTGTCTGTATTGAGAGCTGCTAAGGACACCAGTGTGTCCACTGATAATGAAAAAACTTTGAGACTCTCGGTTCACATATTTTGATCAAAAGATGTTTAAGCTGCCCACGGCTTTCAACGTGATCTCAAAATCGGGCAGTCCTACACTATCCTTACCTCTCAATAGAGCCAATTCACGGCCTCTCACTGGGTCAACCGACCTCCATTATACAGAGAAAAAAAATAAGAACACACCAGACTTGCAAGCTGCACTTCTTATGACAGCCTGTGAGAGTGGGCGGGTGCAGAAACCCAAAATGGAGGCACCCCTTCCTTCCCATATAGGTTAAAATCAATGTACACCAAGTTTAACGTATGTTTCTGCACACAAAAACATTTCTGAAAAAACGTATGCAAACCTGGGTGCCACCAGCAGGGCTGCGGCACACATAATTATACATGTACACACATAGACCACCGCCACTCTCACAGGCTGTCATAAGAAGTGCAGCTTGCAAGTCTGGTGTGTTTTCTTATTTTTTTCTCTCTGTATAATGCCGGTGGCACCCAGGTTTGCATACGTTTTTTCAGAAATGTTTTTGTGTGCAGAAACATACGTTATACTTGGTGTACATTGATTTTAAACTATATGGGAATGAAGGGGTGCTTCCATTTTTGGTTTCTGCACCCGCCCACTCTCACATGCTGTCATAAGAAGTGCAACTTGCAAGTCTGTTTTTTTTTCTTATTTTTTTCTCTCTGTATAATGCCGGTGGCACCCAGGTTTGCATACGTTTTTTTCAGAAATGTTTTTGTGTGCAGAAAAAATACGTTATACTTGGTTTTACATTGATTTTAAACCTATATGGGAAGAAGGGGTGCTTCCATTTTGGGTTTCTGCACCCAGCCCACTCTCACAGGCTGTCATAAGAAGTGCAGCTTGCAAGTCTGGTGTGTTTTCTTATTTTTTTCTCTCTGTATAATGGAGGTCGGTTGACCCAGTGAGAGACCGTGAATTGGCTCTATTGAGAGGTAAAGATAGTGTAGGACTGCCCGATTTTGAGATCACGTTGAAAGTCGTGGGCAGCTTAAACATCTTTTGATCAAAATATGTGAACTGAGAGTCTCAAAGTTTTTTCATGTATGATAGATAGCATAAATGCTTCTTTAGGGATTTCCACGTAGTCCACTGATAATGGACACGCATTGCAAAGTGACTTGTTTTTGCAGAACTTTAACATAAAAAGCAATCCTTGTAGTGAGAAAACCCCTTTAATGGATATAACTGCAATTGTCAATTCTGACTGATGAATAGCAGTATTTAACACGCATGGTGATGGGGTACTGATTTACAGGACACCGCTTATCACTGCCAAGCTGTGAGAGGACTAATGACAACAGTCCCACCATCAGTCAATTTGTACAGAACATAGAAGTGAGAGAGGGGCATACTCTACAAAAGAAAAAAATTGCACTCTGCTTTGCTTAACCCTTTAAGGCACCCTGATGTTCCTGTACGTCATGGTTCACTGCCTGTTAATGCACCATGACATCTAGGAATGTCATGAAAGCTTTCTGTCTCCCTGTGCAGAGATAAGATGAAAGCTCTATGCTAATTGCTGTTTCTGACAGCTAATTAGCACAGCTACACAGCAGGCGATCAATCACAGGAGTCAGGTGCCAAGGATCTCTGGGATTGGTCAGTCAGTCTGCTGACTCACCCATTACAGCTGATCCACTCTGTTCTGTGAGAGAGAGTGAGGAGATGGTATTTCTGTGCTGGGTCCTAGTGCCCTGTGCTGCGATCTGAGCTGTCACAGCCTGAAATACTTTATTAACCCCTCCACTGCCTAATCACTTGACTGCCCCTGTGATCTATTTGTGGCAGCTGTCTGATCACACAGTTTGCCACTTTCAAGTTCCAGCAATTTTCTGCCAGTGATAATCACTGGCTCATACAGTGAAAAATACACAAAAAATTAACCCCTTCATTGCAAAGTCCCTGTACCCCTCACTCATATTGTTATAGCTGTCTGATCAGTTAAAAAGACAGTTTGTAACATCTGTTCCCACATCTGTCACCGCCCATCACTAACCCAATAAAGCCTGAAAAATATTCTAAAACAAGAAGGTGCTCCTTCAATTCTGAGGCCTGTGGAAAAGTCAAAAAGCGCATATGGGCCACAAGTGGGATATTTCTAAAAACTGCATAATAAGGATAATCATTATTGAGTTGCGATTTCTTGGTAAAATCTATGGGGTTCCAATGAATAATTAACAAAAATTGGAAATCTGGAAAAAAGTTAAAATTTTGAAATTTCACCTTCGCTTTTCATTAATTTCTGCAAAATAAGGGTTTAATAAACTTCCTAAATGTTGTTTTGGCTATGTTAAGGGGTGTAGTTTCTGAAATGGGGTCATTTATAGGGGTTTCTAACATACAAGCCCCTAAAAACCACATCAGAAGTGGCCTGGTTCCCCCAAACAAATCTGTTCTGCAAATTTTCTTGAAAATGTTAAAATTTGCTACTAAATTTTAAAGCCCCCAAATGTCTTAAAAATGATCAAACACCCTGAAGCCAGACAGCCAGTATACTACTCTGCACTGATGAGGCTCAAACACCCTGAAGCCAGCCAGCCAGTATACTACTCTGCACTGATGAGGCTCAAACACCCTGAACCAGCTGAATGCAGGTGAATGAACTGGCATCGCCGACATCGCTCGTTTGTGGCATCTGTCAGGAGACTGCACAAATTCATCTTGATACTGCGGCGGTGTCTTAATGGACCCATAGGTTTTAATAGGGCAAACAGTCCTAATGGCACTACGTTTACCCTATTAAATGAACATACATGATTTTCCCATTGGACACAAATGGGTCTAATTAGGACTACATTTATCTTATTAAAGTCTATGGGCCCGCCACGGTATCTGTTGGGATGAATTTTTGCAGTATTCCTATGGATTGCCATGAACAGGAGCTAAAAATTAAATGTGAATGGGGACTGATCCCTTTCAAATTGCA
Source organism: Phyllomedusa bahiana (assembly GCA_025379985.1). NCBI lineage: Eukaryota > Metazoa > Chordata > Amphibia > Anura > Hylidae > Phyllomedusa > Phyllomedusa bahiana. Next base: position 5,741 of record JAODAL010022888.1, on the reverse strand, counting down.
ATCCCTCGTAGGTGGCGCTATAGACTCTTTTTCCCATGAGCCTTTCACAATGTAGGGTGTTTGTAAAGAGTAAACGGCACAATAGAGAGTGCTCATCTCACAGGGGGCACAACATCTCGCCATTGGTATAACACATCTGTTAAGAAAATCACAATTTTTACTCACTGTATTATTCACTATGCATTCATTTCTGGAAAGCATGTATGGGATCAGGGGCTCACTAATCCCTAGATCAGGCATCCTCAAACTGCGGCCCTCCAGCTGTTGGGAAACTACAACTCCATCATTCCCAGTGTTATAGATTATATAAATGCATGATGGGAGTTGTAGTTTCCCAACAGCTGGAGGGCCGCAGTTTGAGGATGCCTGCATTGGTCCCTAAAATTCTCTGAAATGTGGCTCAATGACAGCTCAAAACCAATCCAGCAATATCTATATTCCAAATGGCAGCCCCTTTCTTCTGCTGTGCGCCCAGACTGCAGATTTTGCTGACTTACAGGTTATTGTTGTATTTGTGAGAATGTTTGTAACAATTAAAGGGGGGTTTGATTTTTTTTTTTTTTTTGGGCACAAGCTAAGCACAATGTCTTGGGCACCAAAATGAAATGTGTTGAAAATTTTTCATGTTTCAGATCCCTGTGGATGTGACTGGCTTTGTTGTCCATCACAATCAATCAGACCTCCCCTTTCATTTCATGTAGTGCTCTGGAAAAGTGAAATGGGAGCTCTTATTGGTTGATATGGGCAACAAAGAAATTCTTAGGGTATGTTCACACGGTATATTTGCGATCCGTATTTTGGAGCATAATTGTGGTGCAATACGCCCAAATTACGCCCAGCAAATATGGCCCTCATTGAGAGCTATGATTACCCAACGTTGTCCCCAGCATACAATACGCGCCACTGAAAAGGATTGACATGTCACGTCTTCCCGGCGCTTTTTGAGGGGAGAGGATATTTTGGCATCTCAGGGACTTTGCAGACCTTAAAGGGGATGTATTGCTTCATCAGTTCGGCTGTTTTCTTGTAGCTTCATTTTCTCAGCTCTTCAAATCCAGTGGCGTTTCTTCGCCTCCCAGCTGAGTGTTTCTTAACTGAAGGGGGATGACATCATCCCCCCCCACCATCACTGTTCATGCTGGCTCCCGAGTCAGTGTGCTCCCGTGTCTCTGCCTGAGTCCACATGTCACTGTGTTGTTCCTCTCCCTATGTAGTCTTATTTTGTAAGAGCTGTTTACATACCACAGGCCTGCATTCAGTCTAGACAGTCTTCTATGAACTTAGAGCACTGATCTCTTCTTCTCTCATAGCTGAAGGTTTGTAACAGTTGAATCCAGTCTTCTGTGAACTCATCCAGAGAAGCACAGATCTTAGGCACTGAGGCACAATTCTGCTGTTTTCTGATTGTAGTAGCAGCTGCAGTATTACTTATTCTAAATGAGAGAGGCAGGAATGCACGCACCCGTGAATACGACCGGGGGGCCAGACACAATGTAAATTAGTAGAGCCGTCAGCCAATGAAATGAAAGGAGGAGGAATGCGACCAGCATTGGGGAACTGTGTTTACACAAAACGAAGATAAGAGAGACTGTGAAAACAAGACAGCTTTGCAAATGACATCCAATTTCAAAGTTGCTTGTTTTCATTGTCCCCTTATTCTGAAGACCATTTAATGTAATGATACAACCCCTTTAATGGGTGCTTGAAAATCATCCCAATAAATGGAGACGCCAAACTCAGCAAGGTGCTCAGTCATTTCTGAGGCCTATGTTTTACGCCAGTAGTGCACTAGTGCCACATATGGGATATTTCTAAAAACTACAGGATAATAAATATTTAATGGTCTTTCATCTCTGAGAGCTATGAATTACCGTAAAAGCGGCACACATTTCACGGCGTATTAAGCGTAAGTGGCAGTGAAATACACACGCAATTACACTCACAAATAAGCCGTGTGAACATACCCTCTAAATGCTGAACCTGACGAGATTACCGTACTGTGCAGACATATCCTAAGGGTCCATTTACACCACAGGTTTTTGAAGTCGGGATCCATGCATATTTAATTTTAAATAATGATCAAAATCAGACTGTAAAACCATCCCCATGGATCTCAATTTAAAATCTGCGTTGTAGTTCACACGACTCGGATTACAAAACTGCCGTTTGTTCAAAAAACCTAGAACTTGCTGGATCTTATGCCGTATTTCACTTGGAGAACGGCAAAAAATGTACAACCAAAAAGCTTTGTGATAAGGATTTTGTTGCAGATCCGTGTCGAAACTCAGTAGTGCTCTATGATGCAAAAACTATTGAAAAACCGAAGCCAAAAACTGTGCAAACCTGACGGAAATTTGCGGCAAGAAAACGGGACGAAGACGAAAACCAAGTTAAAAATCTTTGAGTTCTTGCATAAAATACTGTTGACAGCGTTGTTTTAGGCTTCAGATTCCAACGAGTATTTTGTCCTTTGTCGAATGGACGTACCCTAAGGCAAATTCTCTGCTTGCCATAGAGGTTTCTATTGCGGGCACCAATACACCCACTTCAGCTACCAGAGTGGTCTACCTGGTGCGCAGTCATTGACTAATGTGAATAGGCGGAGATTCCTGGACAGAACTTTTGCTTCTAGAGTGACTGTATCCATGGGGGTCGATTTTGGTAATTGCAGCAGAATTCTGGCATAATTTGCAGCAAAATACTGAAATACATACTTTACACCACATTTATTATGTGCTTTGGACGGTCTGTAGACATTTCTGCGCCTTGTCCAATAAAAGGGGTGAGGTCTTAGTAGAGGGGTTCAGCGGAAATAGGCGTGGCTTAGCACCAACATTTTGGCACAGTTAGAGTGCGTTCCCACAGCAAAGACCAAATACCGGATGGATTCTTTGACCGGTCTTTTGTCGTTTTTTGGCACGTAGGGGGACGGTTTTTGTCCGTGATTTTCGGAGTCAAGCCGCTCCCCCTTCGCACCCATATGTTCATGTTCTGCCCGAAACCCGGCTGGAAGTTTTTGGGAACGCTGGTGGTGTCAAAAAACATCCAGGGGAAACGCCGTGCAGTGGGTACTGCTGCATGAATTTTCTATTTAAAGGGAATGTGTCATCAAAAAATTAGTCATTGTTTAAGTCCCATTTTTATGAATTTTTCATTTTTTTTTTTTTTCATATCACTTTCAATATTTTTTTAATAATTCTTAAGTCTTGCAGTTTTCACTTTGGCCAGTAGGCCTTGTTTGCACTGCTTTAACAGCAGTCAGAGAGATGCTTTACAGTAGCTTCATGCAAATAGGAGACAAAAGACTGACTCAGTCCCATTCACTTTATGGGTGAGTTTTCTGGGTCCTGCTTTGTGACCTAGGAAGAAGTCAGTGTGCAGGGAGGTGAGAGGGTGAGATGTGACTATCTCCTCTTGTGACTGGTGGATTCTGTGTTATCTATACACATTGGTGTCTCCTTTCAGTTTGACCCTCTTTGTGCTGATAATGAGCAGACAACAGAGAATCTTTCTCTACAAAAAAAGTGTTTAGACTATTATTGTTTTGTGGCCAAAGTGAAAAACTGCAGGTTTTAAAGAATTATTAAAAAATATTGAAAGGGAAATTAAAAAAAATATAACCAACAATTCTTTAAAATTGTGTTGAACATAAAAATGTGAGTTTAACAATGTCATTTTTGATGACGCATTCCCTTTAAATCAATGTAAAAGGTTGACCGTTGCTTTACTGAAAACCTTTGCCATAGTGACAAGCCCTTAGTGGCATAATGTCAGCCAACTACTGGGAGGTGTAACGTTCGCCTAGACGTCTAAGTATTCGCCAGATTTATCAACACTATGGTAAACATGGTGCACTGTCTAGTCTAAGTTTACAATGGGCGACCTGTCCCAAAATTGGCGTCACTGCGGCGGTTTTTAGGCACATTTAATCAGTGTACAGTGCGCCTTAAGGTACGATCCTTTCAAAATCTGGCATCTGGTATACCTTGCATGGTAAACTTAAAGCGCCTAAAAAGGCGCTTTGCGCAATTGCTGTGCATAGTGTCGTGCCCGGCGTCTAATGCGCCTAATTTTAGTCTATTACAGTTCATTTATATCGAGAATATGGCGCAACATAGACCAAAAAAACTGCACTTGCGTATTGGGACATGTCGCCCAATGTGTATAGCAGAAAATTCTATTTCTGTCTAAACAGCTGAATTAGAGAGCGTCTCTTGGATGTGCTTGGTAGGTTTTTATAGTCGAAAGTTGGAAAACGAGGGGACCTTGGGGTTTCAAAAAAAAATTGGCCTTTGCTTGAATGACTTCAATGTCTTAATTTATTGCAGGATTACAGAATAATGACTTGAAGAGACGTTTTAGGGAGGACATTGGATGCTGAAAAGAGGATGTTATTTGTATTCATTAATTTTCTAAAAAATTCTTTTTTTAAAAATGGTTTGTAAGGCTGAAGAAAGACCTATATCCATCCAGTTCAACCTATAATCCTATGGTGTTGATCCAGAAGAAGGCAAAATAATATCCTAATACCACAGTTTACTTTTTTCTATGAAGACCTTTAACCCTTTAGTGTCAATTTTTAGTTTTTACATTTCTGTGGTTTTTTTTTTCCTTCCAGCCGGCCAAGAGCCGTTAAAGGGGTTTTGCCACGAGGTGACTTCCTTCCTTTTATGCTAGGGGAGAATATAAACAAAGCATGCGAGTCTGCGGCTGCGGGGGGGGGAGGGGGAGGGGGGGAGGAGAGGGGGAGCGGGGCAAAGCGTTCAAAAGTTTACTCAATAAAACTTACAACAGTGGTTCTCATACAGCGGGCAGACATACACTGCACTTTTTTCCCCGTCCCTTGAAGTCCTTATGTTCCCTGTCTAATAAGAAACGCAAACAAGCAAGGCGGCCAGTCAGCTCAATGCAGCTGTGGTCGTGCAAAAGTAAAAATTTTTGGAAATAAGGGGGGATGAGCAATTGTAGCTTCCAGGCTTACTTTTTTAAACCAAAAAATTTAGAAAAGTGATTAAATCCCATTTTGAAGGGTCCCCTGCCAAAATTACATCGTGGGAAAAAACCCCTTTTAAGGTACATTACTGGGATTGCAGAGCTGAAAAACCCTAAAATCCCCCCCCAGTAAGTACGGATTTTGGACGAGGATTTGGCGCTGATTTCGAGGCAATTTAACTTCTTTTAAAATAATTGAGGATTCAGCGTGGACTCCACATAAAGATTTGACATGTCAATTCAGCATCATGTGCACAGCGGTGCAGATTTTCCATTAGAAACCATGTGAGGTGGATTGCAGTCAGATTTCAGCGCTGAATTGGCCTTCAATTTGCGTGTAAACCCTTCCCTTTTTAATTTCTGTCAACTTGCCATATTTGGGGGTTTTATTTTTAAGCACCATAAGATTAGGGGGGCATTTTAAAAAAGATTCTTTGTGGGTAAAATTGGAAAAAAAAACACAGTTGCACAAATGTTTTTTCACAATGCCATTTTCTGAGACCAATAACTTTTTTTAATTTTCTTTTGGTGGAGCTGTGTGATTGCTCATTTCCGTGGGGAAAGGCCTAGTTTTTAATGGTACCAATTAGAATATATGCGACTTTTTAATCACTTTTTGTTTAATTTTTTCTGGGAGGTGAGATGACCAAAACCCCCACAATGCTGTTGTTGGGTTTGTGTTTTTTTTAATTTTTTTTTTTTTTTTTTTTTAACACATTCCCATGGAGGAAAAAAGGAAATGAATTAGA
>JAODAL010022887.1:0-63788 GCA_025379985.1 Phyllomedusa bahiana | reverse complement strand
TCTATGTGGTCTCTATTGGCGGTGTTGTGGGTTTTATAACTGAGTGGTGTTTTAACCTCTATGTGGTCCCCCTATGGCGGGTTGTAGGTTATTTTCGGCTTTTAGTATAGTGTCAGCGTAAAACTTGTCCCTGTTTGAAAAAAGTGAGGGAACCCCTTTGCCCCTGTGTTTAGGAGTTAGACTTTTACTTTCTTGGGGTTTGTTTTTTTTTAAAAGGTGGTGGGGGTTTGCGGGGGCCCAACGGGAAACATGGAGGGGGATATTGTATGTGGGTGGAGGGGGATATTGTATGTGGGCCGGTGGAGGATATGGATGGAGCTACTTAGCCCTGTTTCTATGATATGCTATGTAACGGACTTGGTAGTGGATCCGCAGGACCACCGCAGGCGATGATAGCAAAAGCCACGAAAGGGAAGGGAAATTTAAGAAAGCCCCCGGTTTTCACCGGGGCCCGCCGCAAAGCGGGATGGACTTGCTGCGGCTTGGGGGCTACCAGGTCGCCCCCCCTTTGACGGGGACTTGCCTGCGGCGGCAGCGGGGGGCAGCGAGGTAAAAAAAAACCCGTAACCCAAAGTCGTATTGGTGGGGAGGCATTTTATGGTAAGGGCGGGCGGCAATGGTTCTGGTCGGGGGGACAGGCGTTTGGGTTTAGGGCAGGGGAGAGGTTGGAGACGAAAAAAGTAGAAAGGTTGGTAACGGCAAGGCTAATGGCAAACGGGGAACGCTTTCTCAAAGGCGGGGAAACCCAAAGATCCAGGGGGGGAAGTGAGGGTTGGAAACCCTTAAACTTAAAAAAGGCCCCCCGTTCCGGCAATTACCCAAATTTACCGGCGAAATGGTTTTTTTAAAATCTACATGAAAGGGCGCGCGCGCGCTAGGGGGGCGCATGCGCATTCCGGCAGCAGGGGCGCGGACGAAAAGGGGAGCCCCCGGTCGGTGGGGGAAGAGGGGAAAGGATGCACCCACGGGCGACGGGTGGGACCCGCGGGGGGGAACCCGTCCCGCCGGGGACCTCCCCGGGGGGGGCCCCGGGGTTTGCGCCGCGGTCCGGGGGACCGGACCGCGGCGGGGACCCGTTACAGTCCCCCCCCCCCCTTGGGACCTCCCCTCCTTTTTAGGTTGAAAAAAAACCCTGAGGGGGAGGTTACGTTTCCCAGGAGTTGCATTTGGCCCCCAGGACCTTCCTGGGGCCAAAGCCCTTAAAATCTACGGGGAAAAAAGCGCCCCTCGGGGACCGTCTTCATCCCCAAGATGTCCTTTCCTAAAAAGATGTGGCGGATTGGAAAAGGGGGGAAGGGTTTTTCCCTTTTCCTGGAAAAGAAAACGGTTTCAGGGACCAGCGGCTTAAGGAGGGAGACAGGGAAAAGGGGGGGTTTGGGGACCCGGAGGGATGGGGGCAGGGGGAGACTTATACGTCAAGGGTTCAACTCCCCGGAAAAACCTTAAAGGGGGACCGAGGAAGCGGGGGCCCCAAATTTGGGAGACTGGGAAAAAAACCCTCAAGCGAAGCCCTTGAGGAGACCCCAAACCTTTGTCCCCTGGGGGAATGTTGGGGCGGGTCTTTCCTCTTATAGCCTGAGTCTTAAATAGGGCAGAGGCCCGAAGTGGGGAAAGTCGCGTTCCTGCCAGATGGCTTGATACCCCGGATTTGGTCGTTGCCCAGGGGGCCCCCTTCCAAATTTTAGTGGGCAGGGGGCGGGGGGGGTGCGGATGGCGGCCATAGATTTAAAAAAGAATGGAGAGACCCCGGCCCTTGCCCCCGGGGAAAACGCGATGGTTGTAGGGAAAATTTTGGCCCCAAAGGGAGTAGGCCCGGCCCGTTGTCCTGACGTCCAGATACAAAGGGGAACGTAGGTATTCCCCCAGAATCTGGTTCACCCGCCCCAATTTGCCCATTGGATTGAGGGGGGTATGCTGACAAAAATTTCCATTTGCTTGCGAGGGGAGCATAGTGCACCCCAAAAATGGGAAAAACAAATTGGACACCGCGGCCCGGAGAAATGTGGGGAGGGTAACCCATGTAGTGGGGAACAAAAATGTGGGAAGAACTGATTGGTTAATTGGGGAGCAGACGGCGGGCCCCGGGAGAGGTAAAAGGGGGGAATTTTAAAAAAACCCGGTCGGTAACCACCCAGATGACCAAATTCCCCAGAGGGGGCCGGAAGTTTCAGTGATAAAAACCCGGGGCTATGTGCGTCCGGGGGAATCTCAGCACGGGCAGTGGTTTGCGGGAGCCCGGGCCCGGGCCCTCGGGCGTGGGCCCTTTTTTCCGGCACATGTGATAAAAGGCCCGAGCGTGAAGTCCCTTTACACCCTGTGCCAGGGTCGGCCACCGTGGGCCCAATGAGTCAAAGGTAGGTTTCCGTGCCCCCCGGAAGGGACCAGCCAAGAGAGAGTATGGCCCATTCCAACCCTTCTTCCTGAGTGCGGGCGGACGAAGGTCTTCCCAGTAGGGATTTTCTGGGATCTGGGGGGGAGCCACGTAAACCCAACCGTTGGGGGAAAAAATGATGTGTTGGACACGGGTTCTTCCCCGGGGCCCCCGTCCGAGGCCCCGGGGAGAGGGGGGCACCTTGATGTTTTTCTCAGCGGGTGGGAAAGGGTTGCAAAAGTCAAAAGCGTGGGGAAAAAGAGAAAACATGGGGGTTGGGGGATTAAAACGCGGGGGCCCGTCGGTAGATACAAAAAAATTTTAGGGTCCGTAAAAATGTCGATGGATGGGACCCCCCTCCAGCAGATGTCGCCTCCCCCAAAGGGTAACTTGAGGGCCCAAAAGATTTTTCCCGGCCCCCAATGGAAAAGTTCCGCTCCCCCGGGGGAAAAGGTCTTAGAGAAAAAACCCACATGTGAGAACCCTTCCCCTTGGGGGCCCTTTTCTGTGGAGGACTGCCCCCCCCCCAAAGAAGAAGCACCCAAATTTCCAAAGGGAAAAACGGCTTCTGGGGTTTCGGGGCCGGGGACCAGAACAGGTGCAGTGGGGGGGGGGAAAAGGCAGTTTTAAAAACCAAAAAAACGCCTTCTCACCCTTTAGGAGCCCAGCATTCGGGTTCCGTTCTTCCTAGAAAGGGCCACATAGGAGCCCCCAAGGGTGGAAAAAAGGGGGGAAATTTTAAATTGGCGGTAATAATTCGCAAAGGGCCCAGGAAGCGCTGGATGGCCCAAAGGGACCGACTGGACGGGGCCATTGCAGTTCCCGCAGGGAGTTTAGTGGGTCCATCTTCGGGCCCCTTGGCTGAGACGATATACCCGGGAAGGGTAGGTGGTCTGAGGGGAATAAAATTTTTTCCCAGTTTTGGCGTACAGACGATTGCTGCCAAAAGTGGGCAAAACCCTGGGCATTTGGGGTTTCCCGGTGCGTCTGAAGATGGGGGGGAAAAAAATTTAGGAGGGTCATCCAATTTACACTACAACCAGGTGTACAGGAGTTTCCCGGGGAAGGGAAATCTTTAAACCAAATTTTTGGGAAACACTGGGGAGCTTTGCAGAGCCCAAAGGGGCATTACGAGATATTCAAAATGTCCATCCCCGGGTTTTAAAAACCCCGTTTTCCCCACTCTTCCCCCCCCCGAATTTGATGAGATTGTGGGAACCTCGCAGGTCCAAATTTGGGAAAAAACCCCTTTACCCCCCCTTGGGAGGGGGTTTAAAAAAATTTCTGCGATCAGGGGGAAAGGGGGATAGCGGTTTTTTTACAGTGATTTTTTTTGAGCCCCCGGTGTAAATTCACGGGCAAAGGGGAACCTTTCTTCTGCACGAAAAAAACCCCGGCCCCGGCTGGGGATGAGGACTTGGGAAAAACCCTTTCTGAAAAGTTTTCTTGTGGGTGGGCCCGACATGGCCGGGGGGGTCTCCGGTACAGAAAGCGGGTAGACCCTTCCCGGGGGGGACTGGTGCCTGGAAAAAGGGTCAAGGGGGCAGTCGTAAGGCGATGTGGTGGCAGCGTTGGGCCCCCTTTAGGGAGAATACGTCCCCCAAAGCCCCTGGAAATCACCCGGTTTAGCCCTGGCAGAAGCTCGGCAAGGGGTGCGGAGAAGTGGTGGGAAACGGGCGTGGTACCTCCCAAACAGGGTTTGGAATTTTTTGGTCCCCAAAGCCCGGGGCCTCACCAGTCTTCCCAAACCAGCGTTAAAGGGGTTTTTACGTTGCAGCCGGGAAGCCCCAAGGGAAACGCCCAGGGGAAACACGGGACAGGCGTGGAAAACCCGATCTTCTCCTTTGGGAGAGCCCCCCCCCGGAGGTTTAAGGCCTGGTTATATCTGGATGGGATCAGTGAGGAGCCCCACTAAAACCCAGGAAAAACAGCAAAGGTTTCTCAGGCGAAATTCAGGCACGCGGGTCCGGGATTAAACCCGAGGGGGGCATGGATAAAATTCCCGGTGGGCCCCCAGGGCCGGGAAAGGGAAACTCCGGGGAAAGAAAACCAGGTCAGTCTTCACCCCCACTGGCCCTCATAAAAGTGGAGCGGGGGGAAATGCACCCAGAAAAACCGGGCCCCTCCCACGGCCCCCCTAGGGGGGAGCATTTCCCGGAAGTGAGGATGAAGCCCGCCTCTCTTTTTGGCGAAGGGTCTCCTGCCTTTCAGTGAACCGATATCGATGCGAGTGGCAAGGGGAATTAGTTCGTTTTAGGGAGGACGGGGGTCTTTGCTGGGCCCAAAGGGGGTCTTTTAAACCCGCTGGGGCAGACCCTTTTTGAAGGTGGCGAGGGGGGAAACATCGTTCCACGCGAGGGTCCGAAGCCGGATACGGAATTTTAAAAACCCCATAGTCGCCCACAGAGGACTCGCCCTACGAAGGCTCAAGAGGGCGGTTTTTCGGCGGAGGGAAACACGCGCCCGGTCCTCAAAAAGGTGGGAAAAATTTCCCGGAGGAAAAATCTGTAGGTCCGCAGTACAGGGTCGGTTTCCCGTCCCAAAAAGGGGGGTTGCCCAAGCCAGGGCCTTCCCGGAAAGTAGGCCCCCCACGAAGGCCACTTTAGACCATCCGAAGGAAAATGGTCCGCCATTTAGTCCACCCTGGGATAGGCACTGCGTAACGGGAAAAAACCCCGGAGAGGTTTGGGGGGCCCCCGGAAAAACAGGGGGGGTAGAGGGAGCCGAAGCTTGGGTCCCCGGTGGCCAAAAGGAAAATGCAGGGTGTAGATGGAGCACACGGAGGCGGCTGCGGGGTGCTAAGAGGGTGAAGCATCATGGCCGGAGCTGGCCCCCCAAATGCTGAGTTTTTTTTTTTGTTTTTCGATTTGTTGGGTTTTTCTGGGAAAAAACAGTCTTTAATTTTTGAAATGCTTTGGGAGGGGCACCCCTTTGGGGGGATCCATGGCTGGAACTTTGTAACGGACTTGGTAGTGGATCCGCCGGACCCCCGCAGGGGATGATAGCCCAAGCCCCGCCCGGGGAAGGAAACTAAGTAGCCCCGGTTTTTTACCCGGGGCCCCCCGCCAAAAACGGGATGGGCTTGCTGCGGCTTGAGGCTACCAGGTCGTCCCCCCTGACGTGACTTGCGGGCGGCAGCCGAGGTTTCAGCGGGGGTTTCAAAAACGGGGAATCCCAAAAGTTTGTAGTGGTGGGCGGCCCTATGGGGAGGGGAGGCGGGGAATGGGTTTGTGGTCGAGGAAGGCGAATAAGGGGCAGGGGGAGGCGGCAGAGGTTCGGAGGGCGAGAAACGTAGCAAGGTTGGGAAAAGGCAAGCAAAAGGAATAAAAGGGGAAAGCTTTTCAAAGGACGGGGGGAAAAAGAAACCAGGGGGAAGTGAAGTTGGACCCAAATTAAAAAGAGGGCGCGTCGGGCCCAAATTTGCCAATTTTCCGGCGCACTGTCCCTTTAAATCTACCCTGGGAAAAGGGGCGCGCGACGCGGGTAGGGGGCGCGCCCTGCGCATTCCGGCCAGCAGGGGGGCGCGGAGCGAACTGGGCGCGGTCAGGTGGGGGAGACGGGCCGGGGGGGTGCAGCCACGGGCGAAATGGGACCCGCGGGGGCACCCGTTCCCCCCCCGGGGACTGCCCCCGGGGGGGACGGGTGGAAACCCCGGTTTCCCTGGACCGGACCGCGGCGCGACCCGTTTCATGCTAGAATAAAAAATGTGTGAGGGGCAAAAAAAGACATGTGAGATAGAAGACCCGTGACCCCTTGGTTTTGTGTAAAACACAATTTCAGTTCTGTTTTGCACACTGTATTATGTGGTAAAAAGGGCGCATTTTATGTCGGAGAGGGGCCGGGAAAAATTTTTTATGTACAGTAGGGTGGGCCCCCCAAAATTTAACTCCCCCGGGGGCCCCAGAAACCCCCAGTCCGAAAACTTTCTCCCAAGTGTCCCTATTGGGGAGGTAGGGGCAGTCCCCATTCTTGAAAACCCAAAATTCCCCCGGGCCCCCTTTATTCCTTTAAATTTTCCTCCCTTTTTTACTTAAAAAAAAATAATAAGCTTATTATATAACCCCTAAAAAGCATCTCCTGGTTTTTCTCACTGCACATTAGGCTACAATTTTATTTAGTAATTTGTTGGAATTTGGACCATAAAAAATGTCTGAATTCAGAGGACGTTGGGCTAGTTTGTAAAGGAAAACCATAGAAGGGTATAGTTGTACATGAAAAAATATATACTCTTCTCAATTGTTTCTCTTTGACCATCCAAAAAGTTGGGGGATGTGTAGTTGTCACCACTCCTGCCCCAGGCAGGAAGTAATGAAGCCCTCACTCAAGTCTAAGGTAGAAGTACAAAAAAATTTTTTGGCCGACAAAATTGGGGCTGCCAAACGCAAAATTTTAAAAAATAGAAAATGTTTGTAATTTTTTATGGTTTCCTAAAAGGGGAAAAAGCACATGTTTTTTTATTGCCCAATGCGTATCAACCAGTAGAATACAGATAATACATCATTTTTACCGAGGATTAGATGCCATAAAAACAAAACCTTTGGAAATGTGGCGCAAGTATGTTTTTTTTACATCATGCCCCACCTAGAATTTTTTTGCGGTTTCCCAGTACATTTCTATGGTGCCCTGAAAGGGAACCCTTTGAAAAATACATCCCGTCTCACAAAAAAAAAAGCCCCATTTGTCTTTGTAGGGGCAAAAAATAAAAAAATTTTTGGCTCTGAGAAGGCAGGGAGGGAATTTAAAATGTCAAAAACCCCCCCCCCCCCCCCCCAAAAATAAGAAAAGTCTTTAAGGGGTTTAAAAAGGTAAATGGGGAGAATTTTTTAAAGGTACAGAGAAGATATTGGCTCTGGGTGGAGTTTCCTTTCGAATGACCTTCAGCTGGTCTCCTACTCAAATGTCACATTTACATATCTGGCTTGACGATCACATCAATATCTAATTTTGCAGAATGCAGAACTTAAGTAATATGTCAAAGATAATAACAGGATGTAAAGATCAGGAATTTACAAACTGCAAAATGGCAAACAATAAAAAAAACAAATAAACTTGTATAGAAAATCTATTTTCCACCAAAGTGTATTTTCTTTTTCAAAAATCTGATTAATAATACAGTGTATGATCATAAAATGTGTAATTTCATTTCTGACTTAGCCCAATAGATGTTCTTAGCTGATTCAGAATGTAGCCTTTAGTTGAAGGCCTGAATGTACAGAGACAAACTGGTTAATGGGGACATGCCCATATAAAAGACTAGGGTTGATACGGCTTTGTAGCAAGAGGGTGTGTGGCACCTTTGCCAACTTTCACTTTCTATCTGTAAAACACTAAAACGTAACTTTTATTATGTATAACTCTTTACCTCTATACACACTATTTAAAAACCTGCTTTCTAACCTCACCATTTAACCCTTTCTACTTCTGAAGGAAGGAATAGCTCCTTTTCTATTATCAAGACTGGTGGAACACCACCTATTAACAGGAAAGCTTTATATATACAGCAATTTACTAACTCCAGTAAGGGATCCCAAGCCTCCTACTTGGTTTCTATTTAACAATTTGGGATGTATGTATATTGTTTCTGTGCATGGAGGGGTTTGTTGGCAGCTGAATCATGTGATATGTGCACTCGCGTTGTTGTGGCAAGACACAGCCCGGGAGTAGATTACTACCTATTCATGTATATATTCATCTATGTATAGATTTATTGTTTCTGCTCGCTGCATTGATTTTGTGCTAACTTTAAATACACTATATGGAGTATAATTGTATGCAGATGCAATAGAGTTTGAATGTACTAAAATTTTTGCATGCTTGTGACGTAAAGAATGAGGTGGCTAGCCGTGACCTGTAAGAAAGAATCTTTAATGGGGAAGGTGGGAGGTGAAACTGCAGGAGGGAGGGCGGGCTAACCATAGGGCCTGCAGCTTTATTAAAATGAATATGTATATTACATGTAAAAGTTAAGTGGTTTATGGGAATAGACTAAGACAATTGTACAGTACAATGAAATATGTATTTAATAAGGCTTGCAGCTTTATTAAAATGAATATGTATATTAGATATAAAGGAGAAGTGCTTTATGGGAAGATAATATGACAATAGTGTACTGTACAATGGAGTCTATATTCCCAATGAATATGCATATCAGACATGGAAGAGAAGGGGTTTATGGGAGTTGATAAAGCTGGTAGTGTGCTGTGGAATGTAACACCTATTCTGCTTAGTCCGTTCTAGGTAAGCCACGCAGAGGCAATAACATGAGAGAAATGAGACGGAAGTCCATCACAGTCAGGGCAGATATGTCCATTGATACAGTACACGTGCGCGGGCAGTACGGTAAGATGGGGCGCAAGCCCGATATGCAGATGGTGAATTTGTCTGAGGTTTGATGTCTATGGGAGCATGGTGGCAGCAGTAGCAGTACATATTATGAGTGTGCGTGCGGGAGAGCGGAAGGGGGAGTGGGTTTTTGTGGGTTTTCTGATGGCTAATTGGTGAGCACCTGAATAGGGTGTGTACCTAACATGATATAAAAGGAAGTGAGCTTATACCACATGTGATCGGACCTCTAACCCCTGATGAAGCCAGTTTAGCTGGTGAAACGTGTCGGGGAGGTCAGGCATGATGTCTCACCTGCCAACGGTGTCACAAGGGGGCCTTATTTGTTTTGTGTCCATGAGATTAGGGACGACTGCCCAAGTAGGAGGCTTGGGATCCCTTACTGGAGCTAGTAAATTACTGTATATATAAGGTTATCCTGTTAATAGGTGGTGCTCCACCAGACTTGATAATAGAAAAGGAGCTATTCCTTCTTTCAGAAGTAGAAAGGGTTAAATGGTTAGAAATGGTTAGAAATGGTTAGAAATCAAGGTTTTAAATAGTGTGTATAGAGGTTAAGAATTATACATAATAAAAGTTACGTTTTAGGGCGACATGTATGAATCTCGCCACGTCGGAGCACATGTTTTCGCCAGTTTTCCGGCGAAATTTGCGCCTCATGTATGTCGGTGCCGGGGTGTGCTCATACATGCGGTGTAAAGTTGGCCGCGCCTCGCCAGTGTGTGAGGCTCAGTGCGGGACTTAGACGCAGTGTAGGACTGCGCCTAATATTCGCCATCCCAGGAGGTGCGCTCATACATGCGGGGAAAAGTTCACTGCGCCTCGCCAGTGTGTGAGGCACAGTGCGGGACCTAGGCGCAGAAGGGACTGCGCCTCACATGTATTCCGATTCGAGACAGGCTGGAAAACAGCGAGAAATCATTAAAGATGGCCGTGCGGCATGGAGTGTGTAAAACATCATAAAAAGAGCTCAAACCTACTAAAAAAATATATAAATAAAATCACTTTCCAAAAATCAAGAACGGCGCTACATCGGGAATTTGGATATTGGAAATTGCCGGGAAATACAGTAATTCAAATTCTGTAAGCTCTTCTCATTGGTCGGCAGAAATCAGAATAGGAGCGACAGTGACCCATTATAACTTATGGAGAAGTATTGACCAATCAAAATCAAAGGCGGGACAGTTCAAAATACAGTAAAAATGCAGAAAAGAGCTGATTGGTTGAGCTAGCGGGGGCTTGACTATCCCGGCCAATCAAAGCGCGAGCTACTTTGTCCCATTGTAGTCAATGGAGAGATGGGGGCAATGAAATCTCGGCGCTCAGCGCCGTGCGGCATGGAGTCTGAATTAAAAAATCATTTTTTATTAGGTGTAAAACATTATCTGAAAAAGAGCTGAAACCTTCTATAAACATAAATCAATCAAATCCCTAACAACGCATTTGTCGCCGAGACCGGCGCTACATCAGGAATTGCGATATAGAGGATTGCCGGGAAATACAGTAATTCTAATTATTTAAGCTCTTCTCATTGGTCGGCAGAAACAAACCAATCAGAATAGGAGCGACTGTGACCCATTATATGGTATTGAGAAGTATGGACCACTCAAATTCATAGGAGTACAGTTAAAAATACAGTTAAAAAGGCAGAAAAGTGCTGATTGGTTGAGCCCATGCGGCAGATATGAATCCACCAATCATATGTAGTGCGTCTATTTTGAATGGAGAAAGAAGGGCGTGATAGAAGGGCGCCCTAAAAGTTATTACTGTCTTTTGGGAAATATTCTAGTACTGTGATTGGTTGGGGGAAAGGGGCTCGTCCAGCTTAGCCAATCAGCGGCTGAGCTACCTTCTCATAGAGTTTCTATGGGGAAAAAGAAATGCAGAGCGAGCTCTGTTTGTGATTGGCTAAGTTAAAAGAGGCGCGGTTATTTGGACCAATGGGAGAGCGAGCGACGCTCTTATGGTTTTTCTAATGCAATCTTTAATAAAACTGTACATGGCCGAAATCAAATGATAAGACTCCCGAAGGTGTACCGATCTGTATATAAAATGAACAATTATATGGGGGTAACGAAAAAAAAATATTAATTCAATAAATTCATTTTTATTTCTTTATTTCGTTAGCCAATGATCAATAGTATGGGTGTAACGAAAATAAAGAAATAAAAATGAATTTATTGAATGAGAAGAGCTTAAAGAATTTGAATTACTGTATTTCCTGGCAATTCTCTATATCCCAATTCCTGATGTAGCGCCGGTGACGGCGACAAACGCGTTTGTTAGGGATTTGATTGATTTATGTTTATAGAAGGTTTCAGCTCTTTTTCAGATAATATTTTACACCTAATAAAAATGATTTTTTAATCATACTCCATGCCGCACGGCGCTGAGAGCCGAGATTTCATGGCCCCCATCTCTCCATTGACTACAATGGGACAAAGTAACTCGTGCTCTGATTGGCCGGGATAGCCAAGCCCCGGCTAGCTCAACCAATCAGCTCTTTTCTGCATTTTTACTGTATTTTGAACTGTCCCGCCTTTGAATTTGATTGGTCAATACTCCTCCATAGGTTGTAATGGGTCACTGTTGCTCCTATTCTGATTGGCTGGTTTTTGCCGACCAATGAGAAGCGCTTACAGAATTTTAATTACTATATTTCCCGGCAATTTCCAATGTCCAAATTCCTGATGTTGCACCATTCTAGATTTTTGGAAAGTGATTTTTTTTATTTTTTATTTTTTTGAAGTTTTGAGCTCTTTTTCTGATAATGTTTTACACCTAATAAAGGCGATTTTTTTGGAATTATACTCCATGCTGCACGGAGCTGAGCGGCGAGATTTCTGTTGCGATCTTCTATGTTTCCTCTCATGTTACGTTCTCGCTTCACTTTGTCTCCGCCGGATCATTTAGAGCAGAATCAACCAGGTCTGCCTGTTGGAGCTGGCGAGCGCTGCAATGCGCCTCACTTTGCCGAGCTGCGATCATACATGCGACCATACATGAGTTTTCGAGCGCGCCGCGACCTGCCCCGGAACACCCACACCACGCCCACACCGCACCCATTGGCCCGCCCCTTCATGTGAGGCGCATCCGAAAGTGGTGAACGCTGCGCCTAACATCGCATCCCTGCATCCGACAGGGGAATCGAGCCGGTGAGGCGCAGGATACGCCAGAAAACAGGTGCAAATCCCGTTCATACATGTCGCCCTTAGTGTTTTACAGATAGAGAACTGATAGAGTTTAAGTTTGCCTATGGTAAAATAGTAAATATAGTAATTGGCTACCTGTCACAGTTACAGTATAATACATAGCAATACAGAAATGTATTGCTATGTATTATATAGCATCGTCACATAGTTAGACTATAAACAAAAACTAAAAAAAAAACAATAGTAAAAATCAATTACATGAAAACATTTTGAATAAAAAATAAAAAGGCAATAAAACCCAATAAAAAGGACTAATAAAAGTTACACATAATAGGTTTTGCCGCGTTCATAACGCTCCAGTCTATAAAATTATCTGGTTATTTAATCTCATTGGTGAATGGCACAAAAAAAGTAGACCATTCCAGAATTGCCTTTTTTTCTATCCAGCCTCACAAAAATCTTATGTCCTCCAACATGGTGCCAATGAAACACCAATGCATCTCATTAATAAAAAATCCGTCATATACCTCTATTGACAAAAAAGCAATATAGTATCGTCACATAAAAATAGGATTTTTTTGGAATGACAAATATGAATTATGGTTTCAGGAGGAGCCTGTAAAAATAGGTGTGGCTAAAAAGTGGGGCGTGGTCTCTAAGAAGGGGCAACATACTCAGGGACAGCCCTGAATGGAAAAACTCTGGGTCGTTAGGTGAGGTCTCCATAGCAATAAGCTGTTTTGCAGTAGTAATCAGAATTTTCGCAATTGGTCAAAGTTCTCTATTAGTCAAGCTGTTCCCACAAATTTCAAACTATCTAAGTACCCTCAGAATGAGGATATCAGATACTCACCCACACACTTTATGGTTGTGACATTTCCCGAGGAGCAAAATTCTCTAGAAAAAGAAAAATTGGTGAACTGTGCTGTAGGGAAATACAGAATTCATTGGTAACCAGTTTACTCCAACAGACCAATTATATCTAGAACAAATGGGGTATTCCTGTAAAAAAAATGTCACTGGATAGGGAATAAATGCTACATCGGTGGAGGTCCAAGCAATCTCTATTTGTTCTCCACTTTGGACAAGCTTTAGATATTGGAAGGGTTTCCTTTAAAGTAATCCAAGCACCAGTGTCCTCAGCTGTTATCTTTGGTAAACCAAGCAGGAAGTGTTTAGGAAGTGCAGCGCCACCGCTGGTGAAATGAAGTATAATACCGTGTCCATTCCCATGAATGGGTTGACCATGTACTGCAGAAAAGGACAGGACCTCCAGAATGAGAGACACTCTTTCTGGTGACGAACTGAAGATCCTGAACAGAGCGCCACCCTCAATTAAGTTAGAACTCACTTATTGGGTGTATGAGAATGTTTTTTTCTAAAATGGACAACTGCCTTAACATCTTCTTATCATACTAGCACACAGTTGTCCCACAACAAAATGTATGTGCCAGTTTGAATTGATCTTGAGGTGTCTAGTTTCTATTCCCTGAAAGAGCTGCCCATAGTTGCCCTCTTTGAACTCTAACAATGCACTCAATTTTTTCTATATCTCCTGTAGTGTTAAAATCATCTGTACACCAGAAACAGTGAACTAGACCCTTCTGTTATTGATGATTAGGGGGGTTGTGCCATGAGAGACTAGAAGCCATGACACATGAAGCAAGAGGGTATAAAGGAGAATGGTCAGATGAGGAGAAAGACCTCCACACACACACCGACAGTAATATACAATATGCAACTAATGTAAGCTAGAATTTCTAGGGTTTCCTGTAATTTTACGACTTACATAAAAAATGTTTTTAGATCTTAAGGATCTTGTTAGATATGATATTTTCTGAGAAGAAATAATATTTGTTTAAAGGGTTAACATATGTAGGTTAGAGCTAGGTGGAACTAAAAGAACATGGAAGGGGAGATGTTCTATGAGAGACTGAAATCCCAATTTGCAAACTAACTAATGTATGCTATAATTTCTAGGTTTTCCTGTAATTTTACAACTTTCATAAAAAATGTTTTTAGATCTTAAGGATCTTGTTAAATATCATATTTTCTGAGATGATATAATATTCATTTAAAGGGTTAACCTATGTAGGTTAGAGCTGGGTGAAACTAGATGAACATGGAAGGGGAGCTGTTCCATGACAGACTGAAATCCCAATATGCTAGCTAACTGATGTAAGTTATAATTTCTAGGTTTTTCTGTAATTTTACAACTTTCTTAAAGAAATGTTTTTGAGATCTTAAGGATCTGGTAAATATGATATTTTCTGAGATGATATAATATTCATTTAAAAGGTTAACATATGTAGGTTAGAGCTGGGTGGAAGTGGAAGAACATGGAAGGGGAGTTGTTCCATGACAGACTGAAATCCCAACATGCTAGCTAACTAATGTAAGTTATAATTTCTTGGTGTTCCAACTTTCATGAACACATTTTTTAAGAGATCTTAGGGATCTTGATAAATAAGTAAAAAATATTTTTAAATAATTTAAATATGATATTTTCTGAGATGATATAATATTAATTTAAAGGATTAACATATGTAGGTTAGCGCTCGGTTGTAAGTTGAGTAACACCAAGTAAAATCCTGATAGTTGACCCAATAAAAAGTCAACAACTATGTGGTTCCAAAATAGCGCAGAGACTCCAATGTTAATAGAAAAATGTAAAAAATACCGTGTTTATTGGCAGAAGTTATGCGTTACATGCAAAACTCAGACTTCATCTTCCTCAACTAATGTAAGTTATAATTTCTAGGTTTTCCTGTAATTTTATAACTTTCATAAAAATGTTTTTAGATCTTAAGGATCTTGTTAAATATTATATTTTCTGAGATTATATAATATTAATTTAAAGGGTTAACATATGTAGGATGTAGGTTAGAGCTGGGTGGAACTGGAGTAACATGGAAGGGGGGTTGTTCCATGAGAGGCCAAAATACCAATATGCAAGCTAACTAAAGTAAGTTAGAATTTCTAGGTTTTACTGTAATTTTACAACTTTCATAAAAAATGTTTTTAGATCTTAAGGATCTTGTTAAATATGAGATTTTCTGAGATGATATAATATTCATTTAGAGGGTTAACATATGTAGGTTTTTTCTGGGTGGAACTGGAGTAACATGGAAGGGGAGTTGTTCCATGAGAGGCCGAAATTCCAATATGCAAGCTATCTAATGTAAGTTGAGTAAAACCGAGTAAAATCCCGATAGTTGACCCAATAAAAAGTCAACAACTATGTGGGTCCAAAATAGTGCAGAGACTCCAATGTTAATAGAAAAAGGTAAAAATACCATGTTTATTGGCAGAAGTTATGCGTTACATGCAAAATTGCACTTCCTCATACTTCATCTCCCTCAAATAATGTAAGTTTACGTTTTCCTGTAATTTTACAACTTTCATAAAGAAATGTTTATTGATCTTAATGATCTTGTTAAATATGATATTTTCTGAGATGATATAATATTCATTTAAAGGGTTAACATATGTAGGTTAGAGCTGGGTAGCACTAGAATAACATGGAAAGGGGGGGGGGGGTTATTCCATGAGAGACCAAAATCCCAATATGCTAGCTAATGTAAGTTATAATTTCTAGGTTTTCCTGTAATTTTACAACTTTCCATTTTTTTATATAAAGCTATCATGAGTTCTCCTGTTATAGACTGAAGAAACAGAACCTTGAACGATTGTTAAAGTTCACTGTAAAGTGTGAAAAAGGTGTGAAAAAGGTGTGAAAAAAGGTAAGCCAGGCTATTTTATTATTATCACTCAACAACCAAGAAAGAAAAAAAATACATATTTTTAACAGGCCATATCCATCTGACTTGAAAAACCAATAATTCCTAACCTTTGAATTTCAGATTGTGAGATCTTTGTAAGCCCAGTCTGGTCATAACCAAAAATCTGCTACACACCCCTCTACCAAAGCTCTTTACGGGATAAGGATCAAAAGACAGTCCTACAAAAATTGACTGTTCATAAAATTATTGACACTCTTCCCCTCGTCCCAGTGCTACCATCCACAATGGTGGGGCTTTATGCTGTGCTACAACCATTTGCACTTACTTGCCCTGTACAATCTGCTGTAGTAATGTTTCCCGCATGTCAGGATTTGAAGGTTTTACAATAGATACAAATTCTCGTCTGAACTGTTCTTCCACAGCGGCCAGTGCCACCGAACCGGTGCTCACAAAGCTGCAAAGTAAAGGTGGAGCACATGAACACAGGGACGAGCAAAGACGAAATATCACAAAAAGTACTATGAAAAAGGTAGAAAGCAAATCAGGTGGATTATTAGATTATAAATTATGAAAAAGGTTTCTACTCTAAACTCAAAAACTATTTTTCACATGCTACTCAATCAATTTTGTCAATAGTGAATGTTTCCAAATTTTCTACAGTGTATTTTGCATAAATCTGACCTAAAGCGACATCAGACTTTTTTTAACACAAGTTTTTAAAGTAGATAAAAAACTAAATCAGAAAAATATGTCAGATATATTAGACCTTGTCAATTATGTATTGAGGAATGTATGTAATATATACCATATATCACAGAACTAAGCTTCTCTCTATCATATAACCCTATATATCACAGAACTAAGCTTCTCTCTATCATATAATCCTATATATCACAGAACTAAGCTTCTCTTCCCTCTTATTATATAACCCTATTTATCACACATACTCAGCTTCTCTCCTCTATTATAACCCATATATCACAGAGCTAAGCTCCTTATCATATAACCCTTTTATATCACAGAGCTCAGCCCTCTCTCCTCTATCATATAACCCTATATATCACAGAGCTAAGCTCCTCTCCTCTATTATATTAACCCTATTATATCACAGAGCTCAGCTTCTCCTTCCCTTTAATCATTAAAACACTATAAAATCACAGAGCCAGCTCCTCCCCTCTATCATATAACCCTATATATCACAGAGCTCACTCCTCTATCATATAATCCAAATATATCACAGAGCTCAGCTTCTCTCCTCTATCAAAAAAAACCCCTACAGTATATATCACAGATCTCAGCTCCTCCCCTTTCTATCATATAACCCTAATCACAGAGCTCAGCTTCCCCTCCCTCTATCATTTTAAACCCTATATACACAGGGGCTCACTTCTCTCCTCTATCATATAACCCTATATACCCACAGAGCTCAGCTGCTCCCCTCTATCATATAACCCTTAAAATCACAGAGCTCAGCTTCTCTCTCTATCATATAACCCTATATATCACAGAAGCTCGGTCCTTCCTCTATCATTATACCATATATCACAGAGCTCAGCTCCTGTATCATATAATCCTTTTAATCACAGAGCTCAGCTTCTCTCCTCTATCATTAACCCTTATATACAGAGCTCAGCTTCTCCCCCCCTCTATCAATAAACCTTATATCACAGAGCTCAGCTTCCTCCCCTCTATATATAAACCCAAATATTCACAGATCTCAGCCCCTCTCCTCTATATTATAACCCAAACATCACAGAGCTCAGTTTCTCTCCCTCTCATCATATAACCCTATATATCACAAGCCCCAGCTTCTCTCCTCTATTCATATAACCCAATATATCCAGAGCTCAGCTTCTCTCCTTATCATATAACCCTATATATCACAGAGCTCAGCTTCTCTCCTCTATCATATAAACAAATATTCAAAAACTTTTATGTTTCTTGTTTATGACTGTAATGTTATCTATGTTTGTTTGGAGAGGTTGCATGGAAACTGTTAAGTTTCCTTGCTTGTCAGGTGTTCTGGCTGCGCACCTGAGCTCATTAGCATACCCTATAAACCTCAGCTGAAAATGATAGCCTGAGTGCAGAGAATAGAAGTATGGATATGTCTAGTTCTGTTGTGTGAGACTGCTCTGTCCCGTCTACAGTCAATTCAATTGTGTCAGGTTAAAGTATCCTTTTTTCTTTTCTCATTTGGCCTAGTTTTGGACTTTTTAGTGATAGATATAGACTTTGTGTTTGTCTAGTTTCTGAAGGATGCTGCCCTGGAACCTGCTGGGTCCTTAAGCCAAATCTGTATTAGGGTCAGTAATAGCTAGTGTTTGCCTAGTTTCCGATTGGTCCTGTCTGGGACTCGCTGGATCCTAAAGCCAATTCTGTATTAGGGTCCGTTATAGCTAGTGTTTGCCTAGTTTCTGATGGGTCCTGTCTGGGACTCGCTGGATCCTAAAGCCAATTCTGTATTAGGGTCCGTTATAGCTAGTGTTTGCCTAGTTTCTGATGGGTCCTGTCTGGGACTCGCTGGATCCTAAAGCCAATTCTGTATTAGGGTCAGTTATAGCTGAGGGACATATTTGAGGACAAGGTTAGGGTTAACATCAGAGATAGAGGTTCTGGTGTTAGGGGCAGTCATAGGGTGAGTTTTTGAGGGACAGCATTTGTGACAGTTAGATAAGCAGAACTGTTGCTATAACTCTTCCGTTCCTGGAGTGTAACCGCATTGAATCACCACCAAACCAAGCACCTATATTCATCGTTCTGCTGTCGGTTTGCTAAATTATCTATGTGGTGAGACTTTTTATTGCTATGCTTCATATTGCTATTTTATGAGACTGATGGTGTACTTCTCTGTGTTGATCGTTGTTGGGAGTCCACCAGCGTCATTACATCCCCCGGTAGTATTAGAATTACCATCATGTAATATTCTCTATGACACCATGACATGTACCTGTGTATGGTGCTTCTACAGCAATGCTTCTAGGGGACAATAGCTCTTAAAGGGGTTGTCCTTTATCTCAAAAATTTCATATGAAGCATGAATGAAATAATTCTGCTTGGCTCTGTCACTTCCTGGTCAAGTTATCTGTAATTAGCATATAAGCTCAGTGTATTCAGACATCTCTGTTTATCAGTCTAGATCAAATAAATTACCTTCTTCTGAGGGTCAGAGAAGCTTCTGAGCTAATGTAAAATAGTAGTTAATTTACTGTTTTTGTCTGAAAGATCAGATAACACACAAGCTCTCACTACCTGTGTGATGACGTCACTCCCTGCTATCAGATAGAACAAACAGCAGGGGAGAAGGAGTACACAGGTCAGTCACTTGAGAAACCCGAGAGGGCTCAGAAGGTGATAAAATCATTTGTCTCTCCTTAACAAAAAAAGATGAACAAAGCAATATATTTGGAAAACGTCTTAATTTACTGTTCCCTACATTTTGAAAGCTATTCTTTGTAGTGAGACAACCCCTTTAAATAAGCCATGTGATGGGTGGGTTTCATTTCTTTTTTCCATAAAATTCATATAATATCTGGAAAAAAAAATCTATTTGCCTGCATGTAAAATTGTTGGCCTATGGAGGTGTTGTAGAGGCCTGGTAGAAGTGTATAGGCACAGTAAGGGCCAGTTCACACGGCTTATTGCCGACGTAATTGCGGGACGGATTTCGTGCAGAGGGGGCCGTAAATAATTGACATGTCACTTATCTTCCCCCGCGGTGGATTCGCCGAGCGGGGAGAAGAGACGGAATCCATAGTTCTCTATGAGAATTGGGGATTACCGTAATGACTGGGACGGATTTCAGCCGTACTGCAGCGCAAATACTGTGCGCAATACGGCTGAAATCCGTGCACAAATCAGCCGTGTGAACGAGGCCTAACACAAAAAAATGCATGAACCCTTGCTCTGAAGGTCCTATCAAGTGACCTTGAGTGAGACCATGTTCTATGATGCTACCATGGAACCCCCAGAGCAAGCACAACATTTCCAGTGACCCCCACTATTTAGCGGGCGGGAAAACATAAAATTGAATCCGTATTACCTTGAAAACCCTAATTGCTTACATGTCAAATTCCCAAAAGCTCTCCATCCACAGAAAAGCTTTTTCCCAGGACCCCGGGCTTATAGGCCTGCAGCACGCCGTTCTGTCCACTCAGCCGCACTACAACATATGTTAGAAATACAGTTAGCACCTCATGAAATTTTTTGCTGGAAAAACTCTTACATGGAGAACAAGCAATTATAAGGGTCCTTAGTAAGATGAGATGGGGCCCCACCACCTAGGCCCCACTAAAAGCACATGTAAGTAGCACAAATTGAAACCCCCTTCTGGGTCGCGGGTTTTTTTTTGGGGGGGGGGGTTTTTTTTTTTTCCTCCCAAAAAGCCAAAAAACTTTTTAATTTTTCCATCTTGTTTTTTTACAGGACAAGATTCACTTTTAAATGTGCCATTGACCAAACATATAATGACTGGAAAACCCAAAAAAAATTCTATGGGGTTCAGTTTTTTAGGGAGCCCCTTTCACAGTGTGAATAGGTTTTTTAAATACCAAAATTTTAGGGGGTTTCATAATGTTTTAGTAAAATTCCATTTTTTTTTAATTGTTTTTTACTAAAAATGCCTTTTTTCTGGACCAAGAACTTTTTTTTTTTCAGTCTTGGCCTGAATGAGGGTCATTTTTTTTCGGGCTAAAGTCTGTTCTCTTTTGGTATATTTTTGGATACATGCAACTTTTTGGTCACTTTGTAATCCAAATCTTTGGGGATGGGAAATGACCAGGGTGTAATATGTGTACATACACAGTAGCTGTGGAGGGGCCATGGCAACTGACCGTCACTGTGTGATTATGTCACGAAGAGGGCAATCGGGGGGGGGGGGGTATGATGCGAAGCACCATTTCTCGTTCATTTAGACACGGCAGCCTCAAACACCGTGGGGATTAAAATGTTTAAAAGCAAGTATTGGGGCGGGGCCCAATCTCGCGTTAGCATCGCGCCAGCTGTAATTAACAGCTGACACTCTCCATGTGTGAAGTGCTCTAATATATGGTGCTATTATTTATTGCTTTTAACCCCCCCACCTTTGGCATACCCCTTTGTTTACAAAATGGGGGAACGGTGTTTTGAAGCCGTCTGGGGGGTCAGGGGCCCTATTTGTAAGAGTATGTCCAAATGCGTGAAGGGGTTAAGCTATAAATAATAGCGCCATATATCAGAGAACCTACTTGGTAGTGTTACCATAGATAGCAGAAAGCCCCCAGTCCCTACACAAAGGTGCAGGGCCCCCATAGCAGCCATTATGGCTTCTATTGCTATAGTTACACCCATGCTTTTTAAGACTAAACTGGTCAAAGTACCAGAACATCCTTAAATCCAGGCTCTAACACAACTATAGACCACAAAGGTAAAAAATAATCCAGCACTACAACCTATTTTAGAAACACATGAAAGTTCTGTGCGTGACTATTCATATTATTAGAGTAAAATGACAGGGGCCCACCACCTAATCACAAGTGAAGCAACAATTACTAAAGCTTTAAATAATATCGCCATATCTCAGAGAACCTATGTAGCAGTGAATACTATAGATAGCAGAAAACCCTCACTCCCTACACAAAGGGACCCAAAGCAACTGCTGTGGCTTCGATTGCTATAGTAATATTTAGTAAGACTAAACTGGTCCATCAAAGCACCGGAGCATCCTGTTAGGTGCAGCCTCTGGCACAACTATGGCAAACAATTGTCCAGAAATCCAAGAGAAGAATCCTATTTGTAGGTGACAATGGAGCCAATGACTTACCACAAGGGACTAGTTCTTATTGGGTAAATTAACCTTAAGGGTCTTTACTATTAAGTGCCTCCTCCAACTCTTCTGCCCATTAGCTTATAGCACACAATCTTTATTGCCCCTCTATTTTCCACCCTTCTTTTGCTTCTTCTTATGTCCTCTGTAAATCAAGCACTTCTCACCCTTTGTCTCACCCATACACCCTAATAGATTGTAAGCTCTTGGGAGCAGGGCTGGACCATTGTAAACCAAGCACTCCTCGCCCTTTGTCTCACCCATACACCCTAATAAATTGTAAGCTGTGATAGATTGTAAGATTTTGATGGTCTTACATAGTAGGTAAAGTCGGAAAAAGACTCAGGCCTATCAAGTCCAATTTATAATCCAACACTAATGATCCAGGGGAAGGAAAAACTCCCATGAAGCGGATACAAAATGTTACATGTGAGAGGAAAAATTCCTTTCCAATCCCAAATCTGGCAAACAGAATAATCCCTAGCTCAACGTCCTATCTCCCGAAACTTGTGATATCAAATTTTTCAAGAAAAGCATTACAGCCCTTCTTGAACTTGTACAATGAACCTCACCGCTCCTACAGAAAGAACTCACATCTTTAATGACCATAATGTCACCGCTCTTACAGTAAAGAACCCTCATCTGTGATGATGGTGAAACCATTCCTTTAGGCATAAAGGCTTTACTGGCTTTAATTCAAAAGTTTAAAATCCAATTTAGATCTCTGCTATAAAAACTATCAAAGGCTGGACTGACCACATCTGAGCTCATCATCCCAGTATGGACAGTCTTAGACTCCGTCACAACGTTTGGACTTCAGGATACATTTTGAAGAGGATTGGCAGCGTATCTTCCCAGGGCATGTGTAGTGAACTAGAAAAAAAAAAATATATTTTTTTTTTAAATTCACATTGGATTAATAGCTACATATGGCTTATGGGATGGAGAATGGCGCAAGCTGCTGACTCTTCTTGTTTTGATTGACTGATGAATAAAAGCAGAAGTCCTACCCGAAGGCGAGAACACCTGATCTCAGGGAGCTCATCTCTAACACAGCAAGAAGTTATTACTCCTTTTAAGCCACCCCTAAAGCCTCATAGCTAGCCAACCAGTATTCTACTCTGCACTGATGAGGGGCAACATCGAAAACAGCTGTATGCAGATGGTTGGCTTTAATCTCATTTTAATTTCAAGGCTCATTGAGCCAGATGTAAATTGAGGAACGATACATCCAATATGTTGCGCTACAGGAATTTTATTTCCCATAAGTCCTTTTGAATAAGTATGGAACACGTCACCAACTTTCTAACCAAACGTATTTCTAAAGTGGCTATTGACCTGAAATTCTCACCAAATGTCGGTAACGACCCATCCACTCCACACAAGAAAAGAAATCAAACCATAGATGTCCATAAATTATGTGAAATAATGATAAATGACATAGGGAGTAAGTATTGAACACACCTACTGAAATGTATTTAATACTTTGTACAAAAGGCTTTGTTAGTGATGACAGCTTCAAGATGCCTTCTATATGGAGAAACTAGTACTCTTCAATCCTACAGCTTCTGTGGGCCCCTTCTATGAACTCAAAAGCTTTAGTTCTTTCCTGTTTTTCTATTGGATTCACTCAGGTGATTGGCCGGGCCATTCTAGACTTTATTTTTTTTCTGAACCAATTAAAGGTTTCCTTGCCCGGGGTTTTTGTGATCTTGTCTTGCTAAAATGCCACCCTCCCCCCGTACCTGGTCAGGTGGTTTTTTGGAAATTTTATGTTCTTTTCACTTCTTAATTATGGTCATTATACCCATTGAAGCCTTCAGTAGTTTAGAAATTCTTCTATAACCAATACCATCAATATTTTGTGCAACAGTAAGATTGCAAAGGTCTTGAGACAGCTTACTGGTTTTACCCATCATGAGATGTTTCTTGTGTGGAAAACCGGGAAATAGACACCTTTTTATGGGCCTAGAATTATTTTCCTATAAGCAGGATTGTTTTAAAAGGGTGATCCAATTACTTTGATATCGTCATGGGGGTCATAGTCGTATGGGCAATTATAAATAAGATATCCGTAGTCGAAAAATAGATTACGCCGATACCATTAAAGTCTAGGGGAGACAAACAATACCTTCATTCTTAAAACCCAAAACGGGGATGGAGAAGCTGGTTTTTAACATCCACAAAGTAAAATGGATACGGGCTACATCTTAGGAAAACCACTTTAGGTTAAAAAAAGTCACAAAAAAAAAAGTCAAGACCTTTTCACTACCCTGTCTTGCCCCACACCCTGACCCTTAAACTGCACCCCCACAAATTAAAAAGTGCCAAAGGCAGTATGATTTTAACCATCATTTTACTTGAATGGCATTGAATATCCCTGTCCTGGAAGCAGCATGAGCCCCAAAACCTGTGACCCCGATTAAAAAGTGCCGGAAAAAGGAGCTTTGAACCACCATTTTAGTTCAAATGGACATTAACTATATCTGTCCGTCCCGCGTATACCATTAAAAAACCTGCTGCCCCAAGATTAAAAAATGCTGGGAAAAAGGTTTTCCAAACACCTTTTAGTTGAACTGGACTTTGACTATCTGTCCTGGGTCACGCATAGCCCCAAACCTGCATGCCCCAGATTAAATAGTGCGGAAAAAGGATTCTTTCAACCACCTTTTTGTTTCACGGACATTGATTTTAACCTGTCTGTACCGAAAATACCCTTAAAAACCTGTTTGATCCACAATCACAAAGGGCACTATGCTTTTTGTACGGATGTCATTTAGTATATTTTTTTGGTAACAAATTTTTTGTTTACAGAATTTATTTGGGGAAATTTTTTATTTATATTTTTAAATTATTATAATTTTGGTTTTTTTTAAAATGTGTGATAACATACAACATACCCCCCCCCGCAGTTTTTAAAGGTATTTTTACAGGTAGGTTTTAATTCGCCCGCAAACCCCATAAGTAATACAAATGTCCTAATCATCCCAAAAACATTTCTTATTTGGAAGAATTTGTCCCCCCTGGTTCTGAGAGTGATTCGCCAACCCAATTCAATGGTTTCTTTTTTCCCTCAATCCTTTCTTCAGTGATTGGGACAGACTCCCTGGAGATCAAATATCGATCCATAGTGACTCCACCCCAAAAAATTTTTTTTTTAAGCCGCAAATTGGGGCAATTTGTGTCCAGCCCGGGGGCCCTTTTTTACACTACTTAACCTCTCAGAAATCATTTTTTCAAAATTTATTTTTTAGAAAAATTTGAAGCTCTCCTATTCCCCAAACGGTGAGAGCCAGTGCTCCCGTCAGCCATCTGTTAAACAGAGGCCCAGTGCCAGGGCCAGACTTACAGTGGGTGCGGTGAGAGCCCATCTATGGGTGCGTCTGTCATCTATTAACACAGAGGTCCAGCTCCAGGGCCAGATTACAGGGGTGCATGAGACCCCAAAGCTGGTCTGTCTCTTTTAAACACCAGGTTCAGCTGCCAGGGCCAGACTTACAGGGGGTGCAGTGAGAGCCCAAGCTGGGGCTCTGTCATCTTTAACACGAAAGGTTCAGCTGCCAGATTTACAGTGGGTGCGGTGAGAGCCCAGGGGGGCCCCGCATTATTAACAGGGAAAAAACCCCTGATGACGCAGCAACGAAAACAGTGTGTGAGCGGTGGGAAAAGGGGAAAATGTGAGGTAAGACCTCCCCTTCCTCAGTACACATTTCAAGCCCTGGTTACGTTTCCCCCCTCCGTATTGTGGGACAATTGAGCTTCATTGGAAATACTGGTGGTTTAAAACGCCCTGTTCCCCCCAGGTGCCCTTTTTCTTGGATTCTTTTTCTATTTTACTCACTGTGGGGGAAATTGTCTCGTATTTTGTTCTCTGTCCGTGCTCCAAAACCAATCCTCTAAAAAACCTACTTTGGTTAAAGTCTTCCTGTACCTCCCTTTTGTACAATTCAGGGGAAATTTTTTACCAGTTTTTGTACATAAAGTTTTTAGTAGTTTAATTCTAGAAAAAAAATTTTTTTAAAATAGGATGAATCCCACCATGTCTTTGTTTCTTTTTTTTAAAATTTTTTAAAAGGGGTTTCTCAATACGGGGATTGATAGCTATGTTAAAGATCTTGCAAAAACAAGTCTTTTGCAAAGGGTTTCCTTTTAAAACAGGTCCTACTATTCCTGTTTTACAGGCCCATCACCCTTAGCCATTTTTTTGACCTTGTGAAGAACAAATGTCTGTTAAAAACAACATTTTTTAGAATGGGCCCCTGTATCTAGCTGCATTTCCAGCAAATCCCCCCAAAATTAAAAACATGCCCCATGAGCCACTTTTGACAATTGTAAAGAAAAAAATGTCTGTTAAAACAAAAATTTTTATAATTTGGGCCCCTTTAGTTAGCTGCTTTCAAAGAAAAATGCCCCCAAAAATTAAAAACATGACCCTTGACCCATTTTGGGACAATTGTGAAGAACAAATTTTTTTAGAAAAAAACATTTTTTTTTTTAAAGGACCTTTTAGTATAGCTGATGTCACAGAAAAACGCCCCAAAAAAATTCAAAGCATAACCCTTTGACCCATTTTTGAAAATTGTGAAGAACAAATTCGTTAGAAAAAAAACTTTTTTAAAAAAATAGGACCTGTGTATTGCTGCTTTTCAAAGCAGCATGCCCCAAAAAATTATAAAAATGACTTCTCACCCACTTTTAAAAATTGTGGGGGAGAAAATCCCCATTAAAACCCAAATTTCTGTTCCAAAGGACCATGATTTTTGCCGTATCTCACAGCAAATGACCCCAAAAAATACAAAAAAATTACTTCTCACCACTGTTAAAAATTGTGAGGGGAAAATGCACTTAGAACCCCACATTTCTGTTCCAAAGGAATAAATTTATAGCTGTATCTCACAGCGCATGACCTAAAAAACCATTGAAAATCGAAAACTTCTAAAATAAAGTGATAAATGGAATCGGTGTTATCATGAAACCTTGCCTTTTACAGCTCCTCACAGCAAAACCACAAAAGAACTGTTGGGAAAAAGAATAAAAATTGCAGTAAGAAATGATATTTTTAAAAAAATTTTAGAGGACCATTTTTGTTTGAAGAGGAAAGTGAAATAGCCGGCAACAATCGGGCCTCGGCAATTGGGGCCAAAAAAACCATCAGAGACCATGCCATTATCTTTATGAAAGCAAACGATCCACATTATTTGGGAAGCCCGGGTGGTTTTTTGTAATGACTCCCCCAGCTGGCTGAAAATCCGCTCAGATATGACGCTGGCTGCTGGGCAGGACAAAAACTCATGGGGTGGCGAGCGAGTCGGGGGCCCTTCGTCCTTTTGGAACCCAGAATCATTGGGTTGGAACACATACAAAAACATCGGGGTTGAGACGCGTTTTGTCCCTGCACCATGACTTTTAAACTGGTCTCTGTGTGTTGGATTTTTTGCCCTGCATTTCATGCTTGGTGAGGTGATAAATAAAGATTGCCCGAGGGCACCCTTAGGTTTCTGCCACCTTGCTGCTGGCTGCTGCCCCTACGGCTACTTGGCATCTACTGCTGTCCCCGTCGCTGATGTTCCACCGTGACTTTGAGGAACTTTAACAGACGCAAAAAGATGTCTCCAGTTGATCAATCACAAGGTCTCCATTTCCTGCATTTTTCTTTTCTATTGGGTGGGGGGAAGGAAGTGCTGAGTTTTGTTTTTTACCGGGGGTCCAGGAGGGTGCCCCCCATTAAAAGTTGTTCATTTTGATGGCCTTAAAGGAGGATCTGTTGGGAGGAAATGAGCATCCAAGCATCATGTGAGAGATGGAGCCTTGATTTCCCAAACCTCTGGGGCGGGGGGGATAGCAAACGATCTTCCCTCTTCCTCCCCCGCCCCAAATTTGCGCCAACCTCTTTCCAAGGCAGGGGCGTCGGTAACGTCGGTGTCTAGGAATCCTCCTCCTCCCCCTCCCCCTCCCTTCCCCGGCACAGCTTCAAAACACCTGCTTGCCTGGTGATGCACCCTGAGAGCTGAGGCGCCGCCTGCACTAGCCTGGACCCCAACCCCTGCCCGATGAAGCCGAAAAAAATTTTGAAAAATGTCAGTCCTTGGGATTCGACGGGGGAAGGCTCCGTGGGGCGCATCTGTGTCCTTCTCTCCTCCCTCGCTGGGCGGGGGCTTTTTTTCAGAGTTCCAACGATAGGGTTTCCCGAACTAAGATACCACAATGTCAGCTGAAAAGGGCATCGCCGCACGACCATTTTGGTGGCTTCTTCAAAACTGGCAAGGATGGTGCGACTCTTTTTACCTGCCTCCCCTCTCGTGGCTCAACACCCCGAGGGCCGCACCGGCTTTTTCAGGCCATGTGTCATTCGTATGCGTAATGGCATTGCGCTGCGCCCCCCAAACGCTGGGGGCATGTGGGGGGTGGAATTCCAGCTTTTCCACGTCAACAATGGGAAAAAACGGTTGAGGGGGGGCCGGCTGACGCTGCAAACGCAGCCAGGCGGGACGAAACAGGGTGCGAACGGGGGAAGTGCGAACTCAGACCTCGGCCCTTTCCCCAGCAGGCGTCCCGACCCGGGTAGCTCTTTAGAAATTTCTGGGCGAAAGGTTCATGACATGTGCAGGAAGGGATGTGCTCCAGCCTACCGATTTAAGGGGCGGCCACAGATTTGACCGTTATCCGCACACCACCTTCCCTGGCCAAGGCTTTGTCACCCAGCCAGTGTCGGTCTCATGCGGAGAGCCTCCACAAATCCGGGGCCTGTGTGTGGACGGTCTAAGACGATTTAAATTTCAACACGGCCTGGTTTCTTTTTGGGCAAGTGGCCACCAGAGGATTGGTGAAAGAGCCCTGCCCCTCCCCCGCGGTTTTTAAGAGCGTGCGCCGAGCCGAGAGCCACCGTCCCCCAGAACATCCCCCAGTTCACCCTGAGCTGTCACAGAGATTAGCGGCTTGGCCGTACTACTATTGCATGTGTTTTTGGTGGTCAATGGACTTTTCCGGCACAGATGCGACAACGCGCTTGAAATTTTAGATGAACGTGGCTGGCCGGGCAGGGAGGCTTTTTGGGAAGAAAAAGCCCGCTTGGACGGTATTGGGGGCAGGAAGGGCCATGACGTGGGGAACCCCTCTGTGCCCCCCAGACGGAAAGGCAATTTTCCAAGGCCAAAAAAACGGGAATGCCGACATTCAGCTTTTTTGGGTTTGGGATGGTTTGGGTTAAGTGTTTTTTTCCCGCTCCCAACCTGGAAGACGAAGGGTGGCTGCTGATGGCCGCTGTACGGTGTGCAGGTCGCAAACTGGCGAAGGGGGAAGGGGTAGGTGGGTTTTTGGTGGTGTTTTTTTACTGGGGAATTGGGGGAGGCTGAAGCGGAGGCTGATCCCTGATCATGACTTGAGAGACGGGAGTGAAGAACGTTGGGGTGGCGGAGGGGGGAGGGGGCGGAGAAGAGGGGGTTTACAGTGGTTGGGGGCCCCCCCCTCGGTTTGGCCTTTTTTGGGCCCAAATGTTGCCTCCATTTCAATCATGCATTCGCCCGCATGGGAAAGCATGTTGGGGTGGTTAAAACATAAGATTCTTTTCCCCTTTCTTTGCGTTTCGGCAAAGGGGGATTACATCGCTGGGTGAATCTGAGGCTTGTCAAAGAAGGCCCGGCTTGAAGGTCCGGACCTTTTTGCGGCGATAACGGGAGCGGGGTTTCCGCTGACCGGGCTGGGGGAATATTCGCAGACTTTTGCGACCGCCCCTTCCCTTTTTGGCCCCGGGGGGCCCGTATGACACTACCCCATCGTCTTCCCCTCGTCCGTGATGAACGCTGCAAGCAAATTCTGTAAAACCATTGGATTTCCCCAATGTCGCCATAATCATAAAAAACGGTGACTTGGTCGTCCGACATTCTGATCCAGGGGGCTGAGGCTACAAACGGAGGGACTGCAAGGCGTTGCCGACCGTCCGGGATTTTTGCCGATTGACTGGCTTCCTTCACCTCCTCTGATGGCATCAGTAACGGGGCGTCAGAGCAGAGAAAATCATCCTCTTTGGCCTCTTGATCTTTTAACATGCCTTCTGACCCCAAACCCGCATTTTGTCATAAAGAGGTCTTCAGAAAATGGATTTCCACAGTGGTGGGTACACGAGTTGACTTTTGGGGCTGCCTTCGCTTCATGTTGGAGGATGATGATGATGCTGATGAGACATTTTGGGCCGTGACTGGGAGGACGAGGAGAAAGACTGCCTTTGGATGCAGGTTGCATTAACCACTGAAGAACAGATTGGCGATGCTTTTTCGTTACTGAGATTCACAGGGCCCTGACCCAGCGATGACGGGCCCTGCGGTCCTGCAACCGACAATCCGCTGGCATGCGTGTTGTCGCCAGCACTGGAAGGAGCACCTTCTCTCGTACCTCTACCTCCATGTGCTACCCCCCTCTTTGCTCGCTTACCACCTGCATTTCGCTCCATGTTCAGAGATATAAAAATTTGAAAAGGTATGGAATAGTTTTGGAAAGTCTCTTATTAAAAGACGGCAAATCACAGCTATTCTCAAATCCCTCAAATCAAAACAAAATTGCTGTATTCAAATTTAACTGCAAAGTAGCTCTATCAACAAAGCTTTGATTTGACCAAAGTGGAAAAAAAACACCTGTCTGAAATGTATACGGATAATAAACGGTATTTTTTGGCACCTATCAATTCACCTGTGGTGACTACAAAAAAATTGCTGTATTCAAATTTAACTGCAAAGTAGCTCTATCAACAAAGCTTGACTGACCAAAGTGAAAAAAACACCTGTCTGAAATGTATACGGAAAATTAAAAGGTATTTTTGGCCCCTTTATCAGTACACCTGTGGTGACTACAAAGTTGCTGGATTCAAATTTAACTGCAAGGTGGCTCTATCAACAAGCGGGCCCTTTGCGCGGAAAGTGAAACAAACACGTATCTGAAATGTATACGGGATAATAAAAGGTATTTTTTGGCCCCTATCAATTCACCTGTGGTGACTACAAAATTGCTGTATTCAAATTTAACTGCAAATTAGATCTATCAACAAAGCTGGCCTGCACCAAAGAAAAAAAAAAACACCTGTCTGAAATGTATACGGATAAAAAAAAGTATTTTTGGCACCTATCAGTTACACCTGTGGTGACTACAAAGTTGTGGATTCAAATTTAACTGCAAGGGGGCTCTATCAACAAAGCGGGCCCTGCCCCCAAAGTGAAAAAAAACACGTATCTGAAATGTATACGGGATAATAAAAGGTATTTTTTGGCACCTATCAATTCACCTGTGGTGACTACAAAATTGCTTTATTCAAATTTAACTGCAAAGTAGCTCTATCAACAAAGCTTGACTGACCAAAAGTGAAAAAAAACACCTGTCTGAAATGTATACGGATAATAAAAGGTATTTTTGGCAGCTATCAGTACACCGGGGGTGACTACAAAGTTGCTGGATTCAAATTTAACTGCAAGGTGGCTATATCAACAAAGCTGGACTGGGCAAAATTGAAAAAGAACACCTATCTGAAATGTATACTGATAATAAAAGTGGAGTTTTGCAACCAACAAATAGACCTGCAGTTACTAGAAAAGATCTGTTTCCTAATATAAGGCAATGCAATGTCTAAACAAAGTTTTGGCTGTACAACATCCAGTATCCTTTATAGAGCTTGTCTGTGTTCCCCCGGGGGCCCCCCCCCCCCCCGCTCCAACCCGTGACTTTACAGCAGTAGATGCTCCTTTAAAATTCTCTGCCTAACTACCTAAAATCTGCAAATCTCTGATCTAACTAAGTTCTAAGGATGACAGCTAAAAGTAGAGCTGTCTCTGTGAAAAAATAAAATAATTTCGCTGAGCTGTTTGCACAGAGGCAGAGCGCACGTCCTACTGCTTTGAGATACTGTCACACACTGATCTTGAACAGGAAGGGCTGTTCTATGTAAATCGAGGTCATGTGATTTTTCCAGCCAATCGCAACCATACACATCCCAGTCATGAGTTGCACACACAAACTCAACCTGCTCTATTCTGTAAGCTGATTTTCTGGCCGCCAAAATTACAGGAAGCGCCGAAAATGGCGCAAAAAATTAATAGATTATGCACAGATTTTAACCTAAATTATCGCGTGATCTAAAAAATCCGTTTAATGGGAAATACCGTGCCGATTTCAACTTTGTCGATAATAATCGCTCAACACTACTTTCTAATTACTGATAGATTTCATCTGGTGCCATGACTTTCCAGAGCTTTTTGCACCTCTTTTTCTTCAAGCATTCAATATTTTCCTTAAGTCATTTCTCATTATTACACAGAACTTAATTTATGGACATCTATGGTTTGATTTACTTGCCGGTGTGGATTGGATGGGTTGTTACGAATTTCATGTCAATAGCACCTTTTGAAATATATTTACTAAGAAAATTGGTGACGTGTTCAATACTTATTTCACACGCTGTATTTAAATTTAAGTAGAGTCAGGGGCGTAGCTATAGGGGGTGCAGAGGTAGCAGTCGCTACCGGGCCCTACAGCCTGAGGGGGCCCAAAAGCTCTCCTGCCACATAAGAAGACATCAGTATTGTCAATGGCACACGGTAACTGGGGGGAGCCCCATTTCACTTTTTTTTTACTAGGGCCCAGGAGCTTCAGGTTACGCCTCTGAGTAGAGTGACTAATGGTGTATAAGTCTTCACCCATCTACATCGTGCCTCTCCCTAATGAGGAATGTAACCACTTTTAAAGAAGCAGTCGTAGCATGAATGAGGTCCCATTGATGCTATTGTACCAATCAATGCACTTTTATCACCAGGGCAAATGGTGCAAAAACTGCATAAAGCCACTTTCAACATGTTCCATGATGACAAAACCAAGCATCTGTGCAGACCATCTGACACTATGGGGGTATCTGAAGATACGGCATTATATGGGGGAAATCTGCGACTCATGGGGGCATCTGAGGCTGCCAGATGCTGTTACAGGAATGCTGGACCATTAAAAAAAAATTCCCCCTACACCACGAAAAGTGCAAATTTATAGTAAATTTTCAATCTTAAACATCATTCTGTCCTAATTAGGTGCAAAATTTTGGGCTAATGAATTTCTTAATCCTAATCGATACACAGTCTACTTTCTAAAATGCCCACTAGGCAGTCTGCTGTTGTTTTGGAGTGAACCGAGCAGATTTGAGAGGAGACCCGTGGAAGATTAATGGATTCTAGAATTGCACAGGGACCAGACATTAGACACAGTTAGACAGTGAATTTTCGCTAAGTAGAAGAGTGCATGAAACTCATCCAACATAATGAATGTCTACTGTCCAATTAAGCCATTAATACACTGATAAACAAGCTATCAAGTCATCGGCCATTCATTGCGCCGTCAGACAATGAAGGTGAGAAAGGTCAACTTGCTTTGCTTAATGAAAAAGAAGCCGCTAACCGTCTCTATTCTTTCTTTCAAGTGGCTTGTAAAACATTTAATCCTTGACAATTTAATGGAGATGCCACTGAATAATGAATAGCACTCACCAATCAGGCCGGTAGCAATCACCAGGGCAATAACCAGGACAACGAGTAGGATGATAATGAGATATTTTATAGGGATGATGGGATGGCACTTGGAGGATCCATCACTCTCTCTGTTCTCTGTAAAAAAAAAAAAAAATTGAGAAACATATTTGCAAACAATCCAGAAGTTTCCTCATCATCTGAAGGCACCACACCAATTGGCAATTCGGAAGTCCCCATTCCTGCCTGTTAAGGGCCAATAATGGGCTGAATGAACGTTCACAGAAACTTTTGTTCCCAATGACTTTCCTGCATAGAAGGTCAATCACACGACAAGCGAGCAAACGCTAGTGAGTTATGAACGAGCCTTTGCACGATCAGTTATTGGGCACGGTATAGCCACTGATCAAGGTGTCATATGTCAGGGCTCCTTACGCCCAATTATGAGCCAACCTGTCTGAGTGATTGGGCATCAACTTGGCAAATGAGGTTCAATGTGGATAAATGTCAGGTTCTTCATCTGGGTACTAATAATCTGCAGGCATCATGTGTCCTAGGGGGGGTAAAAAACTGTGAGAATTACTTGTTGAGAAGGATCTGGGTGTTTATGGAATTTATAGATTAGAGACCAGCATGCAGTGTCAATCAGCTGCCTCTAAGGCAAGTAAGATATTGGCGTGTATTAAAAGAGGCATGGAATATGCTGTTCAGTTCTGGGGCCCAGTTTATAGAAGAGATGTAATGGAGATTGAGAGAGTGCAAAGACGAGCAACCAAACTTATAAGGGGAATGGCGAATCTTAGTTATGAGGCGAGGTTAAAAGACTTAAACTTATGCGGCTTGAGAAAAGACGACTCGGGGGTACATGATTAATTTATATAAGTATATACAGTTGAAACCAGAAGTTTACATCCACTATATAAAAAGCCCCATCTGCAGGTTTTTCTCACTATGTGACATGAAATCGGAATAAACCTTCCCCGTTTTAAGTCAATTAGGAACCAAAATTATTTATATTTGCCAAATGCTAAAATAATGAGAGAGATAATTTTTAAGGCATTTTTTATTACTTTCTGCAAAGTCAAAAGTTTGCATACATTTCATTATTATTTGGTAGCATTGCCCTGTATGGGGGACATGTATGAAAGCTGTCTAGGTCTAAGACTTTCTTTGTTGCCCATAGCAACCAATCATTGTTCCCCTTTAATTTTT
Source organism: Phyllomedusa bahiana (assembly GCA_025379985.1). NCBI lineage: Eukaryota > Metazoa > Chordata > Amphibia > Anura > Hylidae > Phyllomedusa > Phyllomedusa bahiana. The sequence goes on along the minus strand of JAODAL010022887.1, from coordinate 29,676 downwards.
TTTCAGAGCACTATATCAAATGAGAGGGGAGCTCTGATTGGTTGCTATGGGCAACAAAGAAAGTCTTAGACCCAGACAGTTTTCATACATGAGGCCCTATGTCTTCAGGAGAGCTCCAAGAGAATATACCCATTGGTGTCCTGACGGTGTCCAGTCGGTTGATACACATTAGTAGACCTTTTTCCTTACACTGGGGAGAGTAGTGTAGTCGAGGCTACCGGTATACAGAGGTATCTAGTAAAATGTCCTGGGGTTTTAAAGATTTGAAGGTTTGGACATTGGTAGGTGGCTTAAGGAAGATAAGGAGGTAGAGTTAGAAGAAGTGAGAAAAGTGTTGCGCCTCGGATTCAGGTCAAATTCAACCCAAATCCAAGCTCTTAGGTTCAGGTCAGCCGAAATAGCTTTTTGACAAAAATCAACAATAAATCCACTGGAGCGCTAAATCCTAAGATAGGGTTAGGTCTGTTACATTGGGCCTATGGTGAAGAAGGAGAAAGTGATGAGACATCGGTCTGGAGGTTAGGTTGCAACAGATGGGTAAACTAATTCCGTTAAAGCTCCTTAACCAGTTCCTGACTTTCCTATTCCTTAGTCCATGCAGGTTTGCACGCTATAATACTTTCTCACGCTCAGTGACTCTACTAATTTCTTCACCTTTCTAGGTTTTATTTTTATGTAATTTTAATTAGATTTTGTTTAACAAGACAAAATAGTAAAAAAAAAAAATTAAAGTATGTTTTTCACATTTTTAAATTTATAACATTTTGATTACCATGTGTCATCAATTTTTTTTTTTTTATGTTATATAAAATTTTAGGTTCGTCGAGGGCAGGGCTGAAAGTTTCGGGTTGGGTTGTTAATGTTTTTAAATAATATTTTAACCCCATAGCTCTATTGAGTATCTTTGGGGCCTCCTCAAATGGAAGGTGGAGGAGAACAAGGTCTCTAACATCCACCAGCTCCGTGATGTCGTCATGGAGGAGGGAAGAGGATTCCAGTGGCTGCAACCTGTGAAGCTCTAGTGACCTCCAGGCCCAAGAGAGTTAAGGCAGTGCTGGAAAATATTGGTGGTCACACAAAGTATTGACACTTTGGGCACAATTTGTCCATTGTCACTTAGGGGTATACTCACTTTTGTTGTCCCTTAGTGGTGTACTCACTTTTGTAGTCACTTAGGGGTGTACTCACTTTTGTTGCCATTGGTTTAGATATTGATGGCTGTGTTGAGTTATTCTGAGGGCACACCAAATTTACACTGTTATACAAGCTGTGCACTGACTACTTTACATTGTATCAAAGTGTCAGATCTTCAGTGTTGTCCTGGGAAAATATGTAATAAAATATTTACAAAAATGTGAGGGGTGTACTTACTTTTGTGAGATACTGTATGTTCTATGTTTCTATGAATTATGTAGTAAAATTTAGTTGCAGATTTCTAAAAAGAATTATAGAAAAATAAACATAGAAATATTTGCTATTTTAATATGTACTATTGCTATCAGTCATGGGGGATTTCTTTCTTTCATTGAAATAGAAGCCGGGTGTACTTACTTATATAACAGCAAGGCAAAAACCTCTATTTTCTAATTCGATAAAATATATCTCATATCACGGCTTTGTACTGGACAGAAGATTATTAATCATATCCCGATCTGTCAGATTTTACAAGGGACATGATGACTTTTGCAATTGCCTGCACTGAGCTTTGCCGCTGCTGTCCCCCTCTATGTGTGGTTATTATTTCTCGGATGCCGCGGGTTGCCGGTGACTGCAGGCTTTGCTAAGCTGTAACTATGTTTCCGGGTGTATTTTTCTCCAATAATTAGGAAGCATAGCTGGCAGGACAGATGGGCAGGGATAAAGAAGTCAGCTTTTTTTTCCTCTCCCTTTGGCAAAATTACAAGTTTAAGCAAATGAACATCTGCATATTCAAACCCTCCAGATTAGAGGACAATAAACCGCAGCAGCTGGAAAATTAATGGGAAGCAATTTAAAGATAGCGCTCAATTCCCCGAACCTAAATAAAAACACAGTCTGTATTTATAGCCGTCAGGTTACTTCGCGGGACGGGGAGGAGGAGCACTTGTTTAACTCAGCTGTTTCTGCTGAAAGTCATAAAAAGTTGTTGATTCCCCAGAGGTATCAAAGCCTAACTCCTCTGTAGTCAATTCACCCCCACAGAGGCAAACTTAGAGGGGCCCCTTAGTACCTGGAAGCCCCCTCTGAGCAGCTTAGGAGAAAACATTGAGGAAAACAGAAAAATTCCTCTTTAGCTGTTGCCGAAATATTTAATTTCTGATAGGACATAACGGAACAATGTTCCAGGAACCTGATTTAGGATTTCAGAGTGCACGGGGGCCCCCTAACCTCGGGTTTGGGTGAGTTTGCCCTCCTTTCATGTATAGTTTAAAGGCTTAAAGGGGTTGTCTCACCTCAAAGTTTCATAGGATGGATGAATGAAAATTGCTTTGCTCTTCATTCCTGGTCAAGCTGTCTGTAATTAGCATATGAGCGCCTTGAAATTCAGACTTCTCTGTTTGTTTTTTTTTATTGTCTAGATTAGCAAATTACCTTCTTGAGGCCCTGAGAAGTTCTGAGCTAATGTAAACTAGAGTTATTACTATCTTTTGTCTGAAAGATCAGTAACACAAAAACTCTCACGTGGCGCAACCTGTGTGAGACATCACTCGTATCAGATAGAACAAAAGAGGGTGATAAAGGGGGATAAAATCACTTGTAGCTCCTTAACAAAAAAAGATGAACAACACAATATTTGGAAAACGTCTTCATTTGTGTTCCCCCCCATTTTGAAAACTAATCTTTGTGGAGCAACCCCCCTTAAAGGGAAAAGTCCAGGATAAGAAAAACATTTTGACTTTCTTCCAGAAACAACATCACACCTGTTCAGCTCCATTGAAGCAAAGTTTTTTCTAATTCTTGACAATCACTTTATTTGCTGCTTGGGATAGATTAGAGGGTTTGTCCGATTTATTCTTTTTTTAGTTAACTAGGTTCCTTATGAAGTAGTAGAAACCGTATGTCACGGTATAAGTCCAGCACCGATGTAGATAAAATAGATACCATATACTCGAGTATAAGCCGACCCAAATATAAGCTGAGGCACCTAATTTTACCACAAAAAACTGGGAAAACTTATTGACTCGAGTATAAGCCTAGGGTAGGAAATGCAGAAAGTGATGCCCCTTCGTTAACCAGGACAGACAGCCAAAGCAAAGAGCAGGAACTAGAGGACTTGGTGCCACCATGTATGAAATGATTGTCCCCAGTAATTAGCCAGGTAGGGCTATTCCTTTAATTAGCTAAGTAGAGCTGTCCCTGTAATTAGCTAAGTAGGGCTGTCCCCAGCAATTAGCCACATTACACACACACCTCAGCTACATGCACATTACACACATAAGGCTCTGCTACATGCACGTTACATTGCACAGCTTAGCTACATGTACATTACACACACAAAGCTTAGCTACATGCACATTAAAAATACACAGCTTAGCTACATGCACATTACATCTAATACAAATATCAGTGGCACACTAAAAACTAAGTGAAAGATCAAGGTATATAGGAATATTGGAAATACATTACTGCTAAGGAAAATATGAAAAACCTGGGATTCTTAGTTTACAGTTTTTGATCAAAGATTGTATTGAGCTCACCTCCCACACTTAGTTTTTAGTGTGCCACTGATATTTGTATTAGATGTATGCTATTGCCTTTTCAGTGTGCACCTATGCTTACGTTTTTTAAAATTTATGGATGTGCACAGCCTTATTGCTTTTTGAAGTCTATTTGAGGAATGGCAGCCTCATTGGCTTGCTGCACTCCGCCTACCTCTTTTCAACTAGTGCAAGATAATTCAGTAGCAGGTTCCTATCACTCCCTGAGATGTTGTAGTCTGAATGGACTCCTAGTGAGGTAACATGTTCAGTGTTAGGGACTCACCTGTACTGGGATCCCCTTGACGCTATTGGGAGGTGAGCTTAATACAATCTTTGATCAAAAACTGTAAACTAAGAGTCCCAGGTTTTTCATATTTTCCTTAGCAGTAATGCATTTCCAATATTCCTATATACCTTGATGTTTCACTTAGTTTTTAGTGTGCCACTGATATTTGTATTAGATGTATGCTATTGCCTTTTCAGTGTGCACCTATGCTTACGTTTTTCAAAATTTATGGATGTGCACAGCCTTATTGCTTTTTGACATGCACATTACACACATAAGGCTTTGCTAAATGCACATATACACTCACCGGCCACTTTATTAGGTACACCATGCTAGTAACGGGTTGGTCCCCCTTTTGCCTTCAGAACTGCCTCAATTCTTCGTGGCATAGATTCAACAAGGTGTTGCAACGATGCTCAATTGGTACCAAGGGGCCCAAAGAGTGCCAAGAAAATATTCCCCACACCATGACACCACCACCACCAGCCTGAACCGTTGATACAAGGCAGGATGGATCCATGCTTTCATGTTGTTGACGCCAAAGTCTGACCCTACCATCCGAATGTCGCAGCAGAAATCGAGACTCATCAGACCAGGCAACGTTTTTTCCAATCTTCTACTGTCCAATTTCGATGAGCTTGGGCAAATTGGAGCCTCAGTTTCCTGTTCTTAGCTGAAAGGAGTGGCACCCGGTGTGGTCTTCTGCTGCTGTAGCCCATCTGCCTCAAAGTTGGCCGTACTGTGCGTTCAGAGATGCTCTTCTGCCTACCTTGGTTGTAACGGGTGGCTATTTGAGTCACTGTTGCCTTTCTATCAGCTCGAACCAGTCTGCCCATTCTCCTTTGACCTCTGGCATCAACAAGGCATTTCCGCCCACAGGACTGCCGCTCACTGGATGTTTTTTTTTTTTTCGGACCATTCTCTGTAAACCCTAGAGATGGTTGTGCGTGAAAATCCCAGGAGATCAGCAGTTTCTGAAATACTCAGACCAGCCCTTCTGGCACCAAGAACCATGCCACGTTCAAAGGCACTCAAATCATCTTTCTTCCCCATACTGATGCTCGGTTTGAACTGCAGGAGATTGTCTTGACCATGTCTACATGCCTAAATGCACTGAGTTGCCGCCATGTGATTGGCTGATTAGAAATTAAGTGTTAACGAGCAGTTGGACAGGTGTACCTAATAAAGTGGCCGGTGAGTGTACACAACTTAGCTAATTGCACATTACATACACACAGCTTAGCTTCATGCACATTACACATACACAGCATAGCTACATGCACATTACATTACACACACAGCTTAGCTACATGCACATTACAGACACAGCTCAGCTACATGGAAATTATACACATAAGGCTCTGCTACATGCACATTTCACACACACAGCTTAGCTACATGCTTGTCTCCCGGCTTTGTCCGTGCACCTATACGCTATCATTTAAATAACCCTTATGGGTGAGCTGGGGACTGTTCCTGTCTGTGAAACTGTAGGCTCCTTATGCCTTAAACAGTTTGTTATAGACTTTACAGAATTTGTATTACCTTATATTGTGTGTTTTCACGTTATTTTTATTTATATGGCCTTAAATGATGATGTTCCATTCGTAACATCATCCCTATATACTAAGGTTTGTGGACGGCTACACTATAAAAGCACCAGCCTCCTGACTGTGCATGCCCAGTAGATAATTACTAGAGAGTTGATGTAGTGATGAACTCATCAGCAGACCAGCTGGCACTTCTATACTGTAGGTACCCACTGCAATCCCCAAACAAAATATTGCACTATACAAAGTAGTGTCACACTGGGTTCAAGGAGGGCGGCTACACTATAGAAGCGCCAGCATCGTGACTATAACACACATGCCCAGTAGATAATTACTAGAGAGTTGGTGCAGTGATGAACTTGTCAGCAGACCGGCTGGCACTTCTATACCGTAGGCGCCCTCAATAATTATTTATTTGGGCATACGTGCTAGTCAGTCAGCAGCCTGGCCAGCGATATACCGTATCCATCCACCGCCACCCCCGAACTAAACGTTACACGATACAAAGCAATGTGACACTGCGTTCCAGAGGGCGGTGGGTGGCTACATCATAGAAGCACCAGCCTCCTGACTAGGCTTTATGGTAGAGTGTGCCGATGGAAGCCTCTCCTCAGTGCAAGACATATGAAAGCCGCAGACGGAAGCCTCTCCTCAGTGCAATTAATAGGAAAGCCGCAGACGGAAGCCTCTCCTCAGTGCAAGACACAGGAAAGCGGCAGACGGAAGCCTCTCCTCAGTGCAAGACATATGAAAGCGGCAGACGGAAGCCTCTCCTCAGTGCAAGACATCGGAAAGCCGCAGACGGAAGCCTCTCCTCAGTGCAAGACATAGGAAAGCCGCAGACGGAAGCCTCTCCTCAGTGCAAGACAAAGGAAAGCCGCAGACAGAAGCCTCTCCTCAGTGTAAGACGCATGAAAGCCGCAGACGAAAGCCTCTCCTCAGTGCAAGACATAAGAAAGCCGCAGACAGAAGCCTCTCCTCAGTGCAAGACATATGAAAGCCGCAGACAGACGCCTCTCCTCAGTGCACGACATATGAAAGCCGCAGACGGAAGCCTCTTCTCAGTGCAAGACATACGAAAGCCGCAGACAGAAGCCTCTCCTCAGTGCAAGGCATATATGAAAGCCGCAGACGGAAGCCTCTCCTCAGTGCAAGACATAGGAAAGCCCCTCCTCAGTGCAAGACATAGGAAAGCCTCTCCTCAGTGCAAGACATAGGAAAGCCGCAGACGGAAGCCTCTCCTCAGTGCAGGACATAGGAAAGCCGCAGACAGTTTGCAAAAAACACATGAAGGATCCCAGACTATGAGAAATAAGATTCTCTGGTCTGATGAGACGAAGATGGAACATTTTGGTGTTAACTGTAAACAGTGGAGAAAACCAAGCACTGCTCATCACCTGCCCAATACAATCCTAACAGTGACACATGGTGGTGGCAGCATCATGCTATGGGGGCAGGGACAGGACGACTGGTTGCAATAGAAGGAAAGATGAATGCGACCAAGTACAGAGATATCCTGGATGAAAACCTCTTCCAGACGCTCTGGACCTCAGACTGGGCCGAAGATTCATCATCCAACAAGACAATGACCCTAAGCACACAGCTAAAATAACAAAGCAGCGGCTTCAGAACAACTCTGTGCCCATTCTTGATTGGCCCAGCCAGAGCCCTGACCTAAACCCAATGGAGCATCTCTGGAGAGACTTGAAAATGGCGTCCACCAATGTTCACCATCCAACCTGAGGGAACTGTAGAGGGTCTGCAAGGAAGAATGGCAGAGGATCCCCAAATCCAGGTGTGAGAAACTTGTGGCATCATTCCCAAGAAGACTCATGGCTGTACTAGCTCAAAAGGTAGCTTCTACTCAATACTGAGCAAAGGGTCTGAATACTTATTACCGTGTGATATTTCAGTTTTTCTTGTTTAATAAATTTGCAAAAATATCTACATTTCTGTTTTTTTCCTTTCAAGATGGGGGGAGGGGTGCAGAGTGTACATTAATCAGCAAAAAAATTAACATTTTGGATTTTACCAAATGGCTGCAATGAAACAAAGAGTGAAAAATTTAACGGGGTCTGAATACTTTCCGTACCCACCGTAATTATCTACTGGGCACGAGCCCTAGCAGGAGGCCAGCACCAGAAAAAACATTCAGGATCCCAAAAAGCATCTCTTCTAAATATAATGGTCAATCTTCACAGACCTGACCAGTGTCCTATTTGTTTGGAAGCTTAAACTACTTTTTAACACCTTTTATGGTCTTCTTTATTGAAGAATGTAGCTCTTATGGACAGGGTCTCCTAACAAAATTATGGACACCCAGTGGCAAAAAAATCTGAAGCCACCTGTTGAACCCCCAAAAATACTTGACCTCCAATACCGACCAGTACCAAAGACCATCACCATACAGGACCGAATACACTCGGCCAACATGTTCTTAAAACATTTGGACCATCTCACCTGCCACAGTGGGAACCGGGTCTGTATCTGATTTGTAAACGTAACCCCATGTAGTTACAAGATCTGCCACATTACTTCTTATTTAATGGCATCATAACATGGGATCATGCCTTAGATACCTTCAGCTTAACATTATTACAAGGTCCAGGACATTACCTTCTACCCAAACTGTGGTTAGACTCAAATCTGTTTAGTCTGGACTGGGAATGAGCTGGTCGTCTACCTTCATTCTGTTCAATGTGTTATATTTTAGAGTGGGATATGTTGATGGTGACACTTGGGTTCAGACATCTTTCTAAGGGTATCCATGCTTTCCTTGTAACTTCCACCCGAAATTGCTGTCTACCCTAAACCTTCCTCAACAGTTTGCCACCTGCAGGAATTGGTCACCTTGCAGGAAGAGAGAAGGAGATCTTGTTTAATTTAGGTGTTTCTGCTAGAACTTGGTTCCTATTGGACGTCAAAGCTGAATTCTGCTGCAGTAAATACACAGCCATGGCATACATAAATGGGCAAACTTAGAGGGGTTCTTTAGTGCCCAAATGCAGTTTAGGGAAAAACACTAGTAAAAAAAATACTCCTACGTGGTGCTCATAATGCTTAAGAGTCTGCATCTAAGACTTGTGTATTATATTTAGTAGTTCCTCAAGTTACTGTACAATGGCCTCAAAATTCAAAATTTCAATATACAATGGTCTTTTCCGGGAATTTGTATGTTGAGTCTGGTTTCAAGGTACAACATCCCACACACGGGTCCGGCCAATTATCATGAACATTTTACTTGTAAAACGTCTGTATTAGTGAAATGCGTGTCAGAAGAAGGATGATACAGCGGTCCCAACCATGCTAATTCAGAGATAAAACTTAATGAAGTTTATTGATATGCATAAAATATTAGCTTCCACGGCCATACATAGTTCCCAGTCCCAGCGGCTAATGCATTTTGGGTGATGCAACGCCCTTACTCATAGCATAAAAACTCTTCTAATTCCACTTCCTTAGAAACACTACATAAAATACAAAATATTCTCACCTGATTGCCATTAATTAGTGAAATGCATGCAGTGATGGGTGGTCTAATAGCGCCTTCCTACAGTACAGTGCGGTACTACATGTCCTGTACTGCTCTTATATGTATTAGTCCAGTGAATACAGTAACTGGCGGTCTATAGCACCTCTCTACAGTACAGTACGGTACTACATGCCCTGTACTGCTCTTAGATGTATTAGTGAGGTGCATGCAGTGATTGATAGTCTATAGCACCTCTCTACAGTACAGTGCGGTACTACATTTCCTGTAATGCTCTTACCTGTACCAGGATGAGCGACTCTTTTAGGTACTCAATTTTACTTTGCGTATAAAGTCCATGACCCAAAGAAGCTCCTTTCCTCATCATAGAAAGTTATTTCCAGCTCCAAGCAGCTCTTTTTGCATTACGTTGATAACATTTTGGGGACTCCGACCCAATCATCAAATTTCCATAGAGTTATGGTTCCAACGTACAGTGGTCATCCTGGAACCAATGAATATTATATGTTGGGGGATCACTGTATTTTATTCTGTCTCAGAATGGTAGGTGGGAGGCACTGAAGTTCCTTGCCTTGATTGTTGAGTTTCCTTCTGACACTCAGTGACCATCATTGCCCACTCTTCTGGCTATTTGCTGCACCCCAGATCCAGGGGGCTACATTTAGTAGTCATTTTGGTTGACATAGCTAGTATTGCATATTCATTTTTGAGCACGATTAACTCTAAGACACTGTACAACCAAAGGGGTTTGAATATATAATATGAGACCAGACCTGATACAAAAGGAGTAAGCACCCTGCCCGCAAGAGCTTACAATTTATAACTGAGGAGAAAGGAGACAGAAGGTGAGGGACGGAGAGGTCCGTATTATGGTGGAGTCGCAGCAGTGTTATTGTAGGGTGGAGATTCCTGAACAGATTTGTTTTTAGGTTGCTTTTGAAACTAGTAAGGGTGGAGGATAGTCTAATTTGTTGGGATACGGAGTTCCAAAATGTGGGAGAAGAACGAGAGAAATCTTGGAGATGATTGTGTGCAGAGCAGATACGGGCAGAGAAGAAGGTCGTGTGAGGAGCGGAGATTGCATGAAAGATGGTATCTGGAGATTAAAGCAGAGATGTATGGAGGGGAGAAGTTATGGAGAGCCCTGTAGGTCATGGTTAGTAACTTCGCTGGACAATGGAGAGCCAGTGAATGGAGTGGTAGAGGGGAGAGGCAGAAGAGGAATGAGGAGAGCGGAGGATCAGACGGGCAGCAAAGTTGAGGATGGGTTGAAAAGGAGCAAGAGTGTTAGATGAGAAGGATGTATCTGTAATCTAGGTGGGAAATGATGAGTGCATGAACAAGAAGTTTTGCAAAGTCAAGAAAAGAGGAGATTCTGGAAATATTTTTCAGGTGGAGGTGACAGGAGGTGGTCAGGGCTTGGATGAATGGTTTATAATAAAAGGCATACCCCAAAGCAGCAGACTTGTGGGACTCAGGAAAGCATGGAGCCATTGACTGTGATGTAGAGATCAGATGAAGAGGTGGCGTGGAATGAGAGAAAGATGATGAACTCCGTTTCCTCCTTGTTGAGCTTTAGAAAACGGGAAGAGAAGAAGGAGAATATGGACGATAGACATTCTGGGATCCTGGAAAGCAGTGAGTCTTGATTATTTTAGTTTCCTTCTGGCTCTCAGTGACCATCATCGTCCAGTCTTCCAGATGTTTGCTGCAGCCTAGATCCAGTTAGGCTACAGTAGGTAGTAGGTATATAGGTTGACATCCCTCTAACTATATCTAGTAGTGATATTTGCTATGAATACTGCACCTATGATTGCTTCTATTTTCTATATCTGTACTCTGCTTCATAGAAGCCCCTTTAACTCCTTAACGACCGCCTGCCGTCTTTTGACGTCGGCTGGTTCAGGTCATTCGTCTGCAGCGACGTCTTTTGGCGTGGCTGCAGACATCAGAGTTTGCTGCAGACTACACAGCCCTGATCCCAGCGCAGCTCCTGCGAGCACCGGGGAGCGGGGGAAACCTCTGCTTCCTGGTGCTTTAACCCTTCGATTGTCGCAGTTCAACACTGCAGCGCAATCAAAGCGTTTCCCTGCTCTGTCGGGTGATCAGGACACCCCGTGACCCAACAGAGCCTGGGGACAGCTGTACAGTCAGCCCTGCGGACCTAGAGTAGCCCCAGGGCTGTCTGTGTAACAAGCCAGTGATCAGGACAGACTGTGAGCTGCCCTGACTGCTGCCTGTGTCAGACTGACACAGATTATAATGTATAAGCATATAGGAATATGCTAATACATTACCAAGTGTAAAAAGAAAAGGTAAAACAGTTCTCCCTTCATGGGATTTAAAAAAAAAAAAAGTAAAAAACATAAAGAAGTATAAAAAAAAACCAAATAATAAAATAAAAATAAATATTTAATAAAAATAATTGTGCATACATTACACACACAAAAAAACCTACACATATTAGGTATCCACACGACCGTAATAACCGGTAGAATTAATCTAACAAGTTAAGTGTGAAATGTGAATGGTGTAAAAAAAAAAAAAAAAAAAATTGTAAAAAAAATTCTGCAATTATTTATAAGTGAATTTAAACTATTGCTCCATAAAGTTCAACTTGTCTCATCCAACTGCGTCATTGAAAAAATATTAAAGTTACGATTGTTGAAATGCAAGGAGGCAAAAGCTAAAAAAATGTTCTGGTCATTAACTACTTTTCAGGTGTTCAGCTTAAGGGGTTAATCTTTCGGTTTCAGTATATGTTCAATCTGGGTTGTGTCCTTGTCGGGGACAGGTCTTACCTGATCTGTTTTCTCCAGGATCCACTTTTGTTTTTGTTAAGAAAAATCGAAAGTAAGAGAAGGCGATATCCACAACCGGCAGCTCCTCTTCTGAAACGGAGACAATCTCTAGAGTATTAGAAGCTGGAGCTTCCTCTGGAGCCTGGAAGGAAGCAGACGTGACACAAAAAGTTTTACAAAAGTTGCAGAAGAATATTAATACAAAAAAGTAGTCAGCATTTGCGCTAAGTTGCCCCTTGATTGAGCCGTACAAGATATCACAAGGTCACAATAGCCAGCGCACAAAGGTCAATGGGTTGTGTAAAGCCCTGGGTTGAGTTTGGAGCTTAATGAGATTTTCTCACTACGAAGATTAACTTTTCACATGTAGGAACAAGTAATTGAAGACTTTTTCCCAAATACATTAGTCTTTTTATCTTACCTTGGTCATGAACTTTCTCTGGATACCGTCCACATCTTCCTTCTTAATTAGAGAGCAGAGAGTGACATCACCATGGACAGAACTCACTATTGGAGCAGGCTTATTATCTCTAACAAGATTAGCCATACCTCCAAACCTTCCCAATTTTGGCAGGACATTCCGGGATTAGAGGGATTGACTGTAGTCCCAGGAGGACTCTCGGTTTAGAGATTGCAGGGAGGTATGGCCATGCCCTTTCTTCACCGCACTGTCATGACGACACACACACACTACTTGCTGCTGCTCACAGCATAGTTACGTTGAACAAGAGTGGTAGTTACTGCTGCACTGCCCAACAGTGTGTTGCTGGCTCCTCCATGTCAGTAAGTGAAGTGAGCCTGCAGCAGCTCTGTTGGGTGACTATGCAGTGCATAACCTCCCACATGTTCCCTTCCTTATGTTGCCAGCTCATCTTCTCTTCAGAAATTACCCCAGCTGCCACAAAGTAAGTACCTAAGGTAGTGACACCTGTTCTGCCCCTCCCAAATGATCTACTGCTGGCCTGAGTCACCGGAGGCTCGTGCTGCACTAAACCTCCCGCCATGTGTTACTTTACTGCCCCTTCCCTTATGTGTCTGTCATGGTAATGAGCCCCCTTATGTGCCTCTCTGGGGGGGGATAAGAACAATGAAAGATAGACAGTTGTGTGGTAAATTCTGCAGGAACGAGTCATGGCCAGGAGACATCTTCATGAGGGTCTGGGCTGGATGGAAAAGAAAAGGGAAAGTGAACGGCTCCAGTCATAGAAGGCATCAGCTGTGAGTCCCTAATTTTAACTGCACTGTAATCACTTATGTGTCTGTAGAGCACCTCAATGCAACTGGTATCTACCACTATATGTGCACTGTATGGTGGGATTATTGGCAGTAGATTTTTGGCAGATTAATAAAGCACTAAATAAAATGGAGAATAAAACACAACCAGATTATTTAAAAAATGAACAAAAAAAAATCTCCGATGTCAAAAACATGATTTTAAAAACTCTTTAGTTTTTTCCACTCCTTATTGTGCAGATTTTCATAACATAAAAAAGATTTTTTTCAATAATCTTAATATATTAAGACAGGATAGGGTTCTAGCCAAAATATTACCTAAGAAAAACAGGACAATAGGAAACGAGATTTCATCAAGTAATTTTTCTAAACCACAAAATGACAACAAAATTTGGTGTGCACAGACAGGCTTTTTCCCTTGTGGGGGACGAAGGTGTAATATCTGTACATTCACTAAAAAAAGTCTTAAGTTTAAGGCGAGTCTTACATGTACTAAAGACTATACGATACGAAAATTCATAAATTGCGACACTGATCACATTATTTACGGTATTCGTTGGGAGATCTGTGATAAATTATATGTAGGATCAAGTATACGTAAATTTAATACCCGTATTTCAGAACATCTAAGTAACATAAAGAAAGGTTTGGCTACTTATTCAGGAGTGGCACGCCATTTTGTTGAAGTACATGAAAGAGACATACGGAGTCTTACCTGTTTTGGCATTGAGAAAGTTGAACGGCCAGATAGAGGCGGTGATTGGCTACATAAAGTCCGGATGAGAGAGGCATTTTGGATTCTGCAATTGCAGACCCCTATACTGGCTGGCCTCAATCTCCGCAACGATCTGGCTTACATATACTAATTGGTTAGTCATTTTATTTCTATTCATATCCATACTAATTTAAAGCTATAAGAGTTCAAACAGTGGCTTTGATTTTAGTTGTAAACGAGAGTATCATGTGATTATTTTATCAATGAATGTTAGATGAACGGAAGTTACGTGGTTAATGACGTGGAGTGATATCCCCTATATAACCAATACTCTAATGTGAACTAACATGCTGTGAACAAGGGCTCAGTATTTTGCCCGAAACGCGTTAGTTTTTGCTACTGTTTGCGTTATTATTGTTTTATCTTCAAATGGTAATATCCAGCGTCTGTAGTTCAATCCACAAGAATGATTAAATTAAAAGTTGTAGCTTTATTGGATCATATTAAAAATTGAGGACCATTTTTTGTGCAAATAGCATTGTGATGGCTGTATACATCAACGCGTTTCAGGGGACCGCCCACTTAATCATGATTGGGCATACTTAGAGCCATGTCCTGTGTGATGTGATATGTGGTTGGGTGTGGCTAGAGGCGTGGCCTGATGTCCCTCTTTGCAATCTCTAAAATTTAGGGTATACTTGAGGTATGAGATTAGATGTTTTTTACAGATAAGCAAATGGTAAGGTATGTTCACATGGCTTCTTGCATCGCATATAGTACGCGACGCAATACGGCGTTTGTTTCGGAACCATGCGCTGGGGGGGGGGGGGGCCATGTGCCAGCCCATAGACATGCATTGTCAGCGGTACATAATCGCCGCTAACAATTGACATGTCAATTCTCCCCCGATCGTATTGTACACGCGGTGAGACGATGCGTAATCCATAGCTCTCTATGAGATCTACGAAGTACCGTAACTGCAGTGAAATGCGCGCCAAAGTACGCCGCAATATAAGCCGAGTGAACATACCCTTATCACTCCTCACAGCACTTGTATGAAGATCGGCGTGTTGGAGCGCCCGTTTTCGCCCGATCTAAAGTGAAAGCTTCGCCTCATTTATGTCGGCGGCGGAGGTGCGCTCATACATGTGTTGTAAAGTACCCTGCGCCTCGCCAGTGTGTGAGGCGCAGTTCAGGACTTAGGCGCAGAAGGACTGCACCTCACCTTGATCGAATTGGCTCGTAAGATTCGCCGCCCGAGGTGCGCTCGTATATGCAGTGAAGAGTTCCCTGCGCCTCGCCAGTGTGTGGGGCGCAGTGCGGGACTTGGGCCCGCAGTGCGGGACTGCACCTAACATGTATTCCATATCGAGACAGGCTGGAAAACAGCGAGAAATCATTAAACATGTTAGCAGGGGCGTAACTAGAGGAGCCAGGGCCCCATAGCAAACTTTTGGATGGGCCACCCCCCCCCCCCCCCCCCCCCCGACAACGAACATTTACCAGAACATGCAGTTCACTAATGTAGATAATACAAGGAGTAAATAACCTCACCATATTTTCTCATTTATCAAAACTGCTACCAAACTGCTACCAAACTATACCAAACCAACATTACCAATAACACTCTCAATTATGGACCTGATTAAACCACCAGAACACGACCACAAATTACCACCACATAGTGACTGAATAATACCATGATACTGATCAGCATACAAAAGACCAATATAGGAAACCCCCCCATATAGTGACCTATAGGGGTAGTATAGCAGTGTAACCTGGCTCTGCAGACTGTATATAACCACCATACATGTGACCATAATAGTGGTATAACTAGTGTACACAGGCTCTGCAGACTGATATAACCACCTACAAGTGACCAATAGTGGTAGACATAGTGTTACACAGGCCTTGCAGACTGTATATAACCACCATACAGTGACTTATAGTGGTAGACACTAGTGTACACAGGCTCTGCAGACTGTATATTACCACCATACAGTGACCATAAAGTTGTAGACGCCAGTTGCACACATGCTCTGCAGACTGTATATTACCTCCATACAGTAAACCATTAGTGGTAGACAGCAGTGTACACGGCTTGCAGACTGTATATTACCTCCATACAGTGACCATATAGTGGTAGTTTCCATGTACACAGCTCTGCAGACTGTATATTACACCATACAGTGACCATATAAATGGAGACCACCAATGTACACAGGCTCTGCAGACTGTATATTACCTCCTATACGTGACCATATGTGGTAGATAACAGTGGTACACAGGCTCTGCAGACATATAAGTGATTACAGTGCAGTTACATCTTTTGACTCACAGGTGATGTTTCACTGACCAGTCTTTGGGACTTTCTCTTTTGTTCTGCATCGGTCCAGTCCGCCATCTTGATGACATCTCCCGACACTCGTCCCTTGAAAGGATTTTAGACACAAATATCTTAGAATCCTCACTTTTCCAGCACCTTTACCCTCCCCCCGCCCCCTGGCTATATGGGGTCCATTTAGGCAGGGTTTACTTAGGCTATAGAGGGCCCCAGATAGGCCAGGTTTAGGTAGGCAATAGGGTCCCCACATAGGCAGGGTTTAGGAAGCTATAGGGCCCCATAATGGCAGTCAAGCAGGGGTTAGGTATAGGGCCCCATATAGACAGGCAGGCAGGGTATAGGGGCCATATAGGTAGGAAGGTAGGGTTTAGGTAGCTATAGGGCCATATATATAGGCAGGCAGGGCTTTGGGGAGGCTATAGGGGCTACATTTAGGCAGGAAGGGCTTTGGGGTGGCTTTTGGGGCTACATACAAGCAGGCATGTAGGGCTACATACAGGCAGGCAGGTAGGTATACATACAGGCAGGCAGGTAGGTAGGGCTATATACAGGCAGGCAGGTAGTTAGGGGCTATATACAGGCAGGTAGGTAGGGGCTATATACATACAGGCAGGCAGGTAGGTAGGGGCTATATACATACAGGCAGTCAGGTAGGCAGGGGCTATATACATACAAGCAGTCAGGTAGGCAGGGGCTATATACAGGCAGACAGGTAGGTAGGGGCTATATACATACAGGCAGGCAGGTAGGCAGGGGCTATATACAGACAGGCAGGTAGGTAGGGGCTATATACAGGCAGGCAGGTAGGTAGGGCTATATACAGGCAGGTAGGTAGGGGCTATATACAGGCAGGCAGGTAGGTAGGTAGGGCTATATACAGGCAGGCAGGTAGGTAGGGCTATATACAGGCAGGCAGGTAGGTAGGGCTATATACAGGTAGGTAGGGGCTATATACAGGTAGGTAGGGCTATATACAGGCAGGTGGGTAGGTAGGGGCCATATACAGGCAGGCAGGTAGGTAGGGGCCATATACAGGTAGGCAGGTAGGTAGGGCTATATACAGGCAGGCAGGTAGGTAGGTAGGGGTCATATACAGACAGGCAGGTAGGTAGGGCTATATACAGGCAGGTAGGTAGGGGCTATATACAGGCAGGCAGGTAGGTAGGGCTATATACAGGCAGGCAGGTAGGTAGGGGCCATATACAGGCAGGCAGGTAGGGCTATATACAGGCAGGCAGGTAGGGCTATATACAGGCAGGTAGGTAGGGGTCATATCCAGACAGGTGGGTAGGTAGGGGCTATATGCAGGCAGGACAGGATTCATTAATATTAAAAAATAAATAAAAATAAGAAAGCACTTACTCACCAGCTCCACGCTCCCTCGCAGCTCGGCTCCTGGGCAGTCTGTGCTCGGCGTGGGCTGCACGATGATATGACGTCATCGCGCAGCCCACATCAGCACTATGGGCCAGCGCCTGCGCTGAGCAGCTGTGTGGTCCTGCGTCTGAGCGCTTGAGCCGGAGGGCTCGGACGTTCAGAGGCGGTATGCGCCGGCAGTGGACGTTTATGTTCGCTGCCGGCGGGCGCAGGAGCCGCACTACCGGGGGAGCAGACATGTCAGTAGCTGCCCCGGGGCACGAGCCCCTTAAGAGCATGGGTCCCGGGGCAGCTGCTTCGTTTGCTCCCCCTCTAGTTACGCCCCTGCATGTTAGTGAAGAGCAAAAAGAGTTGTCTTTCAAATGAATCAATGAATAAAGTGAAAAATCAAAGTTGTCTAAAAACGATTAAATGTATTGAAAAAGTGGATAATTAAAAATAAAAGGCAAAATATATAAGATCGCTAAAGAAATACATTGCAGCTCTCAGCTCCGTGCGGCATGGAGTATGATTAGAAAAATCATTTTTATTAGGTGTAAAACATTCTCTGAAAAAGAGCTGAAACCTTCTAAAAACATACATAAATAAAATCACGAACTGTGACCGGCGCTACATCAGGAATCGGGATATTGGAAATTGCCGGGAAATACAGTAATTCAAATTCTGTAAGCGCTTCTCATTGGTCAGCATAAACCGGCCAATCAGAATAGGAGCGACAGGGACCCAAATATAACCTATGGAGATATTGACCAATCGAATGAAAGGCGGGACAGTTCAAAATACAGTAAAAAAAGCAGAAAAAAAGCTGATTGGTTGAACTAGCGGGGGCTTGGCTATCCCGGCCAATTCAGAGCGCGAGCTACTTTGTCGCATTGTAGTTTATGGAGAGATCGGGGCATGAAAAAGTATATGTATAATAATTTTCTTTAGAGGGATATGGATGAACTGATTGGTTGAGCCCAGGCGGCAGATTGAATCCACCAATCATATGTGTGGGGCTATTTTGAGTGTAGCAAGAAGGGCGCGATAGAAGGTTGCCCTAAAAGTTATTACTGTCAATGGGAAATATTCTAGTACTGTGATTGGTTGGGGGGAAGAGGGGCTCGTCCTGCTTTGCCAATCAGCGGCTGAGTTACCTTCATCATAGGGGTTTCATGAGGAAAAGAAAATGCATGAGCGAGCTCTGTTTGTGATTGGCTAAGTTAAAAGAGGGCGCCGTTTTTTGGGCCATGGGGGGAAAGCGACGCTCTTTATGGGTTTTTAATGCAATCTGTAATAAAACTGTACATGGCAGAAAATCAAATGACAAGACTCAACGAAGTTGTCCCGATCTGTAATAAAATGAACAATAATAATGGAGGTAACGAAATAAAGAAATAAATATAATTCAAGAGTTTCATTTTTATTTGTTTATTTTCGTTACCCTCCATATTATTGTTCATTTTATATACAGATCGGTACAACTTGGTGAGTCTTATCATTTGATTTCTGCCATGTACAGTTTTATTACAGATTGCATTAGAAAACCCATAGGAGCGTCGCTCGGTCTCCCATTGGCCCAAATAACCGCGGCTCTTTTAAAACTTAGCCAATCACAAACAGAGCTCGTTTTGGCATTTCTTTTCCTCTTTAGAACTCTATGAGAAGGTAGCTCAGCCGCTGTTGGCTAAGCAGGACGAGCCCCTCTTCCCCCCAAAACCCAAACACAGTACTAGAATATTTCCCATAGGACATAATACTTTTTAGGGTGCCTTCTATCGCGCCCTTCTTGCTACACTCAAAATAGACGCACTACATTTTGATTGGTGGATTCATATCGCCGCCTGGTCTCAACCAATCAGTTCATCCATTTCCCTTCTATGAGAAATTTTATACATTTACTTACATTGCCCAGATCTCTGCATAGACTACAATGAGACAAAGTAGCTCGCGCTCTGATTGGCCGGGATAGCCAAGCCCCAGCTAGTTCAACCAATCAGCTCTTTTCTGCCTTTTTTACTGTATTTTGAACTGTCCTGCCTTTTCATTTGATTGGTCAATACTTCACCATAGCTTATAATGGGTCACTGTCGCTCCTATTCTGATTGGCTGGTTTCGGCCGACCAATGAGAAGCGCTTACAGAATTTGAATTACTGTATTTCCCGGCAATTTTCACTTTGCCGACCGGCGATCATGCATGCCTCGGAGTATTCGAATGTGGTGCATCCCGCCCCAGAACGCCCACACCGCGACCCTTACACGCCCCTTCATGTTAGGCGCATCCGAAAGTGGCGAAGGCTGCGCCTAACATGGCATCCCTGGTCCGGCGGGGGTTTCGGATCGGTGGGGGCCCTTTTCCCCGCCAAAAAAAAGGCGAACCCCCAAATCATCCCTTGTCCCCCCAAAATTTCCCCAGAAATTATGTTTTGGGAATGTTCGCTATTTGTTGAGGAACAAATTAGGGTAAAAAAACCCCCCAAGCCTGACGAGAAAGAGGATAAAAAGTTCCCTTTGTCCCAATTTTAAAAAGGGCCCTAAGTCCTGGTCGGGTGTTAAAATAGGTCCGCAGAAAAATTTTTTATTTATTTTTTTTTTTTTTTATTTTAAAAAAACCTTTTTTAAAAAGGGAAATTGGGGGCCCATTGGTCACTTTACCAAAACCCTTAAATTTCCATATAATATTTTGGTTTGCGGTGGTAAAAGAATTCTTTTGGCCCGAATTAGGGAAAAGCTTTGCCCCCACCTGATTTTTAAATTTTTAATCTGAAAGGCTCGTCCCCCTCATTGAAAAGCCCAAAAAAAATTTCTGTAGTTTCCGGCCCCCAAGAAAAATTTTTAAAAAAAAGGGCTTTTTCCCCTTTTTCCCCCCGGGTTTTCCCCATCTTTTTTTTGGCCCCCCTGAAGGGAATAAAACCATGGGGGCCGGGTGATTGGCTAAAAGAAGGGGTTTTTAATTAGAATATTTTAGGTGTTCATTCGTTTGGGATTTTAAATTAAGGTTTAACGTAAACCGCAGGAAAAGGCCGATCAAAAAGGGGGAAAAAACCCTTTAACTCCACGGGGACCTGAGTTGCACATTTATATTTAAAATTCCCTTTCAACAATTTAAATGGGGGGGGGAAAAGGGGTTTCCCGGGGGCTTTGGGCCCCTAAGGGGGCCCCAAGGGGGCTCCCAAACCAAAAGAAAAAACCAGGTCTAAAAAAAGGGCCCGGTGGTGGAGAGGCCTTTTTTAAAGTTTTTGCATTGAAGCCAGGGTTTGGGAAGTAATGTTTTTCTGCCAAATACTTAAAGGAATTAAGTTTCGGGGGGCCCATTATTTTTGGGCACATGGGTTTTCTCCCAGTGAAACCCCCAAGGTGTTTTTTTGGGTGGGGGGGGTTGCAGATGATTAAAGGGGGGAGGAGTTTCATTTGGTAAATTCTACTGTAAGTGAAGGGGGGGGCCCCGCCCAATGTATATGTGTTACAGAAAAGGGGGTTAAAGTTTTGGGGTTCTTTTAAAATGAAAAGAGGGGGGGACATTTGTTCGGGTATAAGAGAGGGGGAATTTAGAACAGGCATTTGGTTTATGTAAAAGGGGACCCAGGCAACAGAAATGGTCTATTTGTGAAAGAGGGGGGGGTTAAAAGCAGGGGGGTTTATATTTTTAAAAGGGACAGGCTCCAGGGGGTCTTTATTTGATAGAGGAGGGGAAAAAA
The DNA here is from genome assembly GCA_025379985.1 of Phyllomedusa bahiana. NCBI lineage: Eukaryota > Metazoa > Chordata > Amphibia > Anura > Hylidae > Phyllomedusa > Phyllomedusa bahiana. Next base: position 8,519 of record JAODAL010022887.1, on the reverse strand, counting down.
AGCGTGGTCTTTATGTGAAAGAGGACCGGCTAAGCATTGGTTTTTAAAAATTTTGAAAGGAGGGGGGCTTAGAATTTGGTGTATATGTAAAAGAGGAGCGGGTTTACAGCATTGGGGGTTTTAATATGTGAAAGGGGGAGCCAGGTTTACAGGTGGGAAAATATGGGGAAAGGGGAGGGCCCTAAGCAGTGGGTGTTATTTAAAAAGAGGAGCGGGCCCTCTTCAGTGGTTATTTTGAAAGAGGGCAGGTTAAGCAGGGTGATATGTGAAAGAGGAGAAGGCTAAGGCGTGTTATTGGACAGAGGACGGATAAGGCAGTGGTGAAAATTTTGACAGAGGGCGGGGCTACAGCAGGGGTTGTTATGTGAAAGAGGAGAGGTTCAGCATTTTTTTCAATATGGGGGAAAAGAAAAGCGAACTACAATTTGGTTTTAAAATGTGTAAGAGGAAAAGGGGCTACAGCAGGGGGTCTTTTGTGAAAAGGGGGGCGGTACAGCATTTGGGGTAAAATTGAAAGAGGAGCAGGTTAACAGGGGTGGTATTTTTTGGAAAGGGGAGGGGGCTACATCAGTGGTGTTAATATGAAAAAGGGAGGAGCGGGCCCTACAGCAGTGCTCAATATGTGAAAGAGGAGCGAACTACAGCAGTGGTCTATATGTGAAAGAGGAGCAGGCTACAGCAGCGGTCTATATGTGAAAGAGGAGTCGGTACTGAGTGGTGTATATTGTGATAAGAGGAGGCGGGGGGCTTCGCAGTGGGTCTATATTGTGTAAGTAGGAGTGGTAAGCGTGCGTGTATATGTGAAAGAGGAGCAGGCTACAGCAGTGGTGTATATGTGAGAGAGGAGCAGGCTACAGCAGTGGTGTATATGTGAAAGAGGAGCAAACTACAGCAGTGGTGTATATGTGAAAGAGGAGCAGGCTACAGCAGCGGTGTATATGTGAGAGAGGTTGGCGTACACGAGTGGTGATATGCTGAGAGAGGAGCGGGCCTAGCAAGACGATCTATAATGTGGTGAGGGAGGGGTCTAAGGAAATGGTTTATATGTGAAGTGAGCGGGTAAGCAGGTGGTCGTTATTGTGAAAAGAGGAGTAGGCTTACAGCTGGGGGGTCTATACTGTGAAAGAGGAGTGGGCTCAGCATGTGGTTTTATGTCGAAAGAAGAGCGAACTATGGTGGTATATATGTGAACAGCAGGAGCGGTACAGCAGTGGCATATTGTGAAGTGAGCGCAGGCTAGCAGCTGGTGTAATATGTTGAAAAGAAGTGCGGACTACAGCAGTGGTGTATATGTGAAAGAGGAGAGGCTTCAGGCGGTTAATATGTTGATAGTGGTAGTGGTACCATGCTAGCGGTATATATGTGAAAGAAAATGAGGACTACTGCAGTGGGTGTATTTTTTTAATGTTGGAAAAGAGCGAGGGGGCTAAGCAGTGGTGTTTATGTGAAAAGAAACGGGACTTACAGGTGGTGTATATATGAAAGAAGGAGCAGGTAAGCAGTGGTTTGTTTTGTGAAAGAGGAGGCGGGCTCACAGCTGAGTGGTTTATATGTGATTAGAGGAGGAGGCTACATCAGCGGTCCTAAATTGTGATGAGGAGCGGGTCTAAAAACCAAGCAGGGGTCTAATGTGATAGAGGAGCGGGCTCTGCACGTGGGTCTATATGTGAAAGAGAGGAAGCAGGGCTAGCAGTGGTCTATAAGTGATGAGGAGCGGGCGGCGGGGGGGCTACATCAGAAGTGGTTAAATTTGATCGAGGGGTGGGCTACAGCAGTGGTGTATATGTGAAAGAGGAGCGGGCTTACAGTCAGTGGTGTTTAGGTGAAAGAGGAAGTGGGCTACAGCAGTGGTGAATATCGTGAAAAAGAGGAGCGGGTTGGTTTCACAGCTGATGTGCTTATGTGGAAAGAGGGGGGCTTTACAGCAGTGGTGTAATGTAGAACAGGGAGAGGCTAAGCTGTGGTGTATATGTTGAAAGAGGAGCGGCTCAGCCAGGGTGTATTGGCGTATATAGAGGTGGGATAACGGCAGTGGGTAAATGTGAGAAGAAGAGAGAAGGCATTACAGCAGTGGTGTATATGTGAAAGTAAGATGGGACTATGCAGTGGTGTATTTGTGAACAGAGGAGAGGATAGCAGTGGTGTATTTGGAAAGAAGAGGGGACTACGCAGTGGGAGTATTGTGAAAAGAGGAGGGGGGCTATCAGCTGGGGTCTGTAATGTGAATGAGGAGCGGGGCTACAGCAGTTGGTGTTTTATTGTGGTATAAGAGGACGTGGGCTACAGAGTTCTTATATGTGAAAGAAGAGTAGGTTCCAGCAGTGGTTATATGTGAAATTGAGGAGGTGGGCTAGCAGTGGGTCTATTTGTGAATGAAAGGGTGTGGGTACAGGCAGTGCTCTATATGTGAAGAAGAGTGAATACTGCCAGTGGTGTATACTGTGAAAGAGGAGTGGGGTTACAACGTTGGTTATATGTGAAAGTAAGGAGTGGGCTACAGCAGTGGTAATATGTGAACAGAGGGCTGTGGTGCTACAGCGTGGTGTATTTGTGAAAGGAGGAGGGGATACAGCAGTGGTCTATATATGAAAGAGGTGTGGGCTACAGCAGTGGTCTATATGTGAAAGAGGAGAGGCCACAGCAGTGGTCTATATGTGAAAGAGGAGCAGGCTACAGCAGTGGTGTGTATTATGTGAAAGGAAGAGGGGACTACTGAACAGTTGTTGTTTCATGTGAAAGGGACGAGGGATACAAGCAGTGGTTCTATTGTGTACAAGAGGAGTGGGCTAATGCGTGGTGTATATGTGAAAAGAGGAGCGGGTAGAGTGGTGTATATGTGAAAGAGGTGGGGCGCTACTAGCAGTGGTTTGTATACTGTGAAAAGAGAGGGGGCTCTAGAGGTGGTTTGTATATGTGAAAGAGGAGGGGCCTACAGCAGGGTGTATACTTTTGTGAAAGAGAGAGATTACAAGCAGTGTCTATGTGACACAGAGGAGCAGGCTACAGCAGTGGTGTATATGTAAAAGAGGAGCAGGCTACAGCAGTGATCTATATGTGAGAAAGGAGCGGGCTACAGCAGTGGTCTATATGTGAAAGAGGAGTGGGCTACAGCAATGGTTTATATGTGAAAGAGGGAGTGGGTAGGAGTTTTCTACATGTGAACGTGGAGAGGTAAAACAGTTGGTTTATATGTGAAAGAAGTAGCGGATACATGCAGTGGTGTATATGTTGCATAAAGAGGAGCAGGCTTCAGAGTGGTCTATATGTTGAAGAGGAGGGGTAAGCAGTGGCGTTAATGTAAAAGAGGAGCTGGTACAGAAGTGTTCGGCGTATTGTTACAAGACGGAGCAGCGCTAAGAAGTGATGAGTGGTGTATATAGGTGAAAAGCAGGAGGGGGGACTAAGGCAGTGGGTATATTATGTGATAAGAAGAGCGGGCTAACAGAGTGGTGTTATAGTTGACAGAGGATTGGGTACTGCAGTGGGTCTAGATGTGTGGTAAAGAGGAGTCAGGGCTAAGCAGGTGGTGTATATGTGAAAGAGGAGTGGGCTACAGCAGTGGGTCGATATGTGAAGAGGAGCAGGGCTAAGCAGTGAGTGTATATATGCAAAGAGGAGGGGGGGTACGAGCCAGCGTTCTATATGTGGAAAGGGGAGGGGGTACAGCAGGGGGGTTTGTCAAAGAGGAGCGGGCTAGCAGTGGTTATTTGTGAAAGAGGAGAAGGGCTACAGCAGCTGGTGTATATGGTGGAAAACGAGGAGGAAGCGTCTACAGCAGGGATTGCTCATATATGAACAGAGGGAGCAGCGCTCAGCAGTGGTGTCAGTGGTGTATTATGAAAGAGGAGCAATGGCTACAGACAGTGGTGTATTTATGAATGAGGTATGGTACAACGCAGTGGTGTATATTGGAAAGAGGGCAGGCTTAGCAGTAGATGTATATATGAAAAGGGTTGTCCGGCTTACATGCAGTGGTTATATGGAAGTGGAGCAGGCTACAGAGTGGTTATACTTTGAAAGAGGAGCAGGCTACAGAGTGGTTATATGTGACAGAGGTGCAGGCTACAGAGGACGAATCTTTATGTGAGGCGGAGCGCGCTTAAGCAGTCGGTGTACGTATGTGGACAGAGGAGGCGCGCTACGGAAATGGTGTATAATGTGAAAGTGGAGAAGCAAAATACCAGCAGTGGTTATATGTGGAAATAGAGGAGCGCGCTACAGCAGTGGTGTATATGTGAAAGAGGTGAGAGGCGAGCTACAGCATTGGTTGTTATAAGTGACAAAAGAGGAGACAAATACTCAGCAGTGGTGTATATGTGAATGTAGGAGCAGGCTTCAAATGCAGTGGTTGTATAGTGACAGAGGAGACGGATAGGTGGTTATAGTATGAAAAGTGGAGTGGGGCTACAGAGTGAGTGTTATGTGTGAAAAGGGGGGGAGGAGCAAAATAAGCGTGTGTGATATATGATAAGAGGAGACAGGATACCTGCTTTGGTTGTATATTGAAAGAGGAGCAGGCTTATGCAGTGGTCTAGATGTAACAGAGGTGCAAAAATACAGCAGTGGTAGTTATGTGAAAGAGGAGGCGCTAACAAGCAGTGGTGATATGTTGAAAACGAGGAGCAGGTCAGCAGTGGTTATTATGAAAGAGGATTGTGGGCCTACAGAGTGGTGCTATATGTGAAAGAGGCGAGATGGGGCTTCGACGTTTCTATCATGTGAAAAAGAAGGAGTAGGCTAAAGCAGTGTTCTATATGGTGAAAGAGGAGTGGGCTTACAGCAGTGGGAGTCTATATGTGAATGAGCGGTGGGCTACAGCAAGTGTGTTCTATCTGTGTAAAGAAGAGTGAAATATCTAGCACGTGGTGTATTTTGTGAAAGAGGAGGGGGTACAGCAGTGGTTTTATGTGGAAAGAGGAGGGGACTCAGCAGTCGGTCTATATGTGAACAGTGGTGTGGCCACTGAGTGGTTATATATGTGAAAGGAGGGGTGGCTACGCAGTGGTGTATATGTAGAAAGAAGAGGGGGATACAAGCAGTGGTGTCATATGTGAAAGAGGGGAGGCTCCAGCAGTGGCGGGTCTATATGTGAAAAGAGGAGTGGGGTCAGCTCGTAGGTGTATCTGTGAAAGTGGCGAGGAGCTACAGAAGTGGTTGTATATGTGAATGAGGGAGGGGTACAGCAGTGGTGTTATATGTGAAAAGAGGTGGGGGTTACACGCAGGTGGTTTATATTGTGAAAGTGGAGCGGGTGCTACAGCAGTGTGTTTTATGTGAAAGAGGAGGCAGGTACCAGCAGTGGTTTTTTGTGAAGAGGAGCAGGCTACAGAGTGGTATTGGCTATATCTGCTAAAAGAGGAGCAGGATACAGCAGTGAGTTGCTCATATCGTGAGAAAGGAGGGGCTAAAGCAGTGGGCCTTCTATGTTGGAAAGAGGAGTGGGCTACAGCAATAGAGTTTTTATAGGGTAAAGAGGGTGGGCACAGACGTTCATATAATAGTGACAAGACGGAGCAGGCTAAAAAGTGGTGGTATATGTGAAAGAGGAGCAGGTTACAGCAGTCGGTCTATATGTGACATAATATGGATGGGGTACAGCAGTGGCGTAGATGTTCAATAAGAGAGAGGTACAGCAGTGGCTTATTATATGTAAAGAGGAGAGGCTAAGAAGTCGGGTATATGTAAAAGAGGAACAGGCTACAGCAGTGGTGTATATGTGAAAGAGGATCGGTAAGCAGTGGTGAATAGTGAAAGGGAGGTGACTTAGGCGAGTGGTATATTTGTGTGAAAGCGCAAGAGGGGATACAGCAGTGGTGTTTATGTGACAGAGGATTGGGCTACAGCAGTGGTCTTAGATGTGAAAGAAGGGCAAGAGTACAGCTCACCAGATGTTGTGTATTATGTGACAGAAGTGATGGTGGGTACAGCTCGTGGTCTATATGTGAAAAGGGAGCGGGCCTACGAGCGATTATATGTGGAAAGGAGGAGCGGGCTACAGCAGTGCGTCTATTATGTGACAGAGGAAGCAGGTACAGCAAGTGGGTGTCTATATGGAAAGAGGAGGGGTAAGAGCGAATCTATATGTGAAGAGGAGGGGTTACAGCAGTGGTTAGTATATGTCAAAGAGGGAGCGGGCGCTACAGCAGTGGTCTATATGTGAAACGCAGGTGCAGGATACAGGAGTGGTGTATATGTAGAAAAGAGGGTGCAGGTTACGGAGTGGGTGTTATAATATGAAAGAGGAGAGGCTACAGCTGTGGTGCTATATATGAAAGAGGAGAAGGCCTACAGCAGGGGTTTGTATATTGAAAGAGTGGAAACAGGTACAGCTGTGGTTGTATATAGAAAAGAGGAGCAGGCTCAGCAGTGGTTGTCATATATGAAAGAGGGCGGCTACAGAGTGGTTCTATATGGGACAGAGGAGCAGGGCTACTGCATGTGGTTATATATGAAAGAGGAGAGGCTACAGCATTGGTCTACTATGTGAAGAGGAATGCGCGTAAGCAGTGGTGTATTTGTGGAAGGGATGCGCGATTATCAGCAAATGGGATTGTAAATACTGTGTGACATAGAGGAGAAACTAGCAGTGGTGTTTATGTGAAGAAGAGGAGCGTCCGCTACTAGCAAGTGGTTGTATATGTGAAAGAGGAGGGCTACTGAATGGTGTCTTATGTGAAAAAGAGGAGCAGAAACTACGCAAGTGTGATATATGTGAAAGAGGAGCGCGCGCAACGCGTGGTGGTATATGTGAAGAGGAGAAGGCTACACGTTGGTTTATATATGAAAGAGGGGGGCTTTACAGCAGTGGTGTATATGTGAAAGAGGAGCAAACTACAGCAGTGGTGTATATATGAAAGAGGAGCAGGCTACAGCAGTGGTGTATATATGAAAGAGGAGCAGGCTACAGCAGTGGTCTATATGTGAAAGAGGAGCAAACTACAGCAGTGGTGTATATGTGAAAGAGGAGCGCGCTACAGCAGTGGTGTATATGTGACAGAGGAGCAGGCTACAGCAGTGGTCTATATATGAAAGAGGGTGGGAAGCGTGGTGATATGTGAAAGAGGAGCAAATAGCAGGGTGTTATATGAAAGGGAGCGGCTACAGAAGGGGGGTGTTTTAATAAAAAGGGAGGGTTACAGCAGTGGTGTTATATGAAGGAGCAGGCTAAGCGTGGTTATATGTAAAGAGGAGGGGCTACGCGTGGTGTATATGTGACAGGGGCAGGCTACAGCGTGGTGTATTGTGAAAGAGGAGAGGTAAGCAGGGTTATATGTGAAGAGGGAGGGGTACAGAGTGGGTATATGTGAAGAGGGGGGGGGTACAGCAGCGGCTAATGTAAAAGAGGGGGGGGCTAAGCGTGGTGTTATGGACAGAGGGGGGGGATACGCAGTGGGTATATTTTGACGAGGAGGGGTACGATGGTGTATATGTGAAAGGGAGCGGACTCTGCAGTGGTGTATAGTGACGAGGAGCGGGCTAAGAGGGTGTATATGTGAAGAGGAGGGGTAAAGAGTGGTGTTATGTGAAAGAGGAGGGGCTACAGCAGGGGTTTTGTGAAGGGGAGGGGTCGCAGGGTTTTGTGTAAAAAAGAGGGGGCTACAGCAGTGGTTATGTTAAAAGGGAGAGGTACGCGTGGTCTATGTAAAAACTGTAATGGTTTAGGCATATTATTCTGGGGTAAATTTGGGGATTTTTATTTGCTTATTTGTGACATTTTGTGATATTATTTTATTGAACCCGGGGTACAGTTATGGGAAAACAAGAACAGCAGAAGGGGCGTAGGTTAGGAAATTTTTGTGGAGAAAAAGAAAAGTGGGGGGGGACTGGAAAAAGAAAACGTTTGGGAGTGTGAATCAGATGAAGAACAAAAGAGAAGGATGACCTCAAGTCAGGAAGACATCACCTGTGAGACAACATTTTCCCATTAATATATCTAATAAAATTGCCCCTAAATAGATGTAATTGTTATTGAACTTGAATTAATTTTTATTGAACCCTTTGGGTTTGGGGCCTAGGATTTTTCTACAAAGTTGTCTACTTGATAAAAACTGTATTTATTTTAGTGAGGCAGGGTAGTATGTAAAAGTTCAGTCTGGAGTCCAGGTTGTTAGCTCAAGAGCTTGTTGGACTCAATATACTGGTCATTCTGCCATTAGAATAGTAGTACAAGCTATTTGAGTCGGGGGGTTTTTAACTCAAGAGCTTTTTCTAATAATCAACTGAATTCACTTCTCAGCTGAGGGGAAACCTAAAAATTTTTTGAGTCAGGTGTTTAGTAAAAGGGATTGGCCATGGGTACAATGAATTTAATCTCAACTGTGAGAGGTTAGCTATGTACAAAGTATCAGTTGGGTCAAAGGAGGTGTTTAGCTAAGGCCTTGTTAGATAGGTGCAGAGGGGTGTATGGGCCCCTTTAAGTCCCCGGTTCGATGTGACTCTATTTGCCCCCCATGAAGTGTCATAGGGGGGGGTGTTAAAAGGTGCATTCAAATTACTTTTCATTAGAGCCCTAAGCCCTG